>JAGVVM010003187.1:0-48689 GCA_019149425.1 Psidium friedrichsthalianum
TTCCCCCCCCCGTCCTTTGTTCTCTCCGGCGGTCGAGCGCGGCTCGCGAAGAGCGGCACCCGAGGCCCGCGCTGCTTCCTCTGCACACTCCTCCTCTCTCCCCGTCTCGGCTAGTCTGCTCCGCCCGCTCGCCCCCCCTCGGCGCGCGCGCACGCATTACGTCAAAACGCAGAAGAGCGCATAGGCACCGAAAACCTTAGCGGCTCGCGTCGCAGCCGCTCCCCCGCACGAGCTCGGCCCGCTGCCGCATAGAATCTTCTTCTCTGCTCTCCCCCGCTCCCTCCTTCGCACTATCAGGCACGTGACTAAACGCTACTCCCCCACGCGCGCCCCTCGCTCTTCGCGCCCAAGACCTGCCGAAGAAAGGCAGAGACCAGACTCCTCCAGCAAACCTAGCCGCACGCCTCTCGAGTCGACGAGCGGTCTTCTTCCATATGAAGGGCGGCATAGAAGCGGAGGCTCCCTACTCCGGCCTCCTGCCCCCCCGCCGGCCCGGCCAAAGATGTCCTGACTCCCCGGCAGTCACCCCCGCGGAGGCCCTCGCAGCGAGTCCACTGGTTGATAGCCTGTCTCAAAATTAGAATCGATCTTGTTGCATGAGAAAACAATGGTAGTGCATAGTGCTCACTATGGTATTTACCTCAGAGGTGCAACAACGTAGGAATATTGGCAGATCTTATGTTTTCCTTGTATTCTGCTGCACACCATCTTGACTAACTCCCTAGGCACCATGACTATTAGCATATCCGTAGAAAAATCGGTATTGAGATCTTTGACAATCAAGTGCTTGGAGAAGCTGGCTCGTCGATCTCTTCCCCAATGCAAAGTCTTCAATGTCTTATGTGCCGAAATTCTAGTATCAATCTTGCCTGGTGGTAAAGGTAATCAGTAATGGCCCTATGAGTAGCAGGTCCTTTGAAGCTCAGAAACAACTCATAATCAACCCTATTAACTTTCCATTTCGCTGATTATCAGATTGTGCATCAGAATCTGTTGGTTATTTATGACAGATCGCCTTTAGGCTCACATTTAGCACAAAATGACAAAAATGGTGAGGCATGAATTTGGGGTAAGTACACTATGAATACCATAAATTTTGCTACGGCGCTCACTTTAATGCAATAGCCTTTTTTTCACTACTTGATTGCCATACTGGAGGGAAAATCCTTCACTTGAGTACCACTCCGAAAGACGTCCTACATGGAATTTAGTGTTTATTTTTTTATTTTTTAGCGACACATGATTTTTTAATTGTTTAACTATTTGAATTGTTTCTAATTGTTTATTATTTTGATATTTTCTTTTATTTGATTTTGTTGCTTTTTCTACCTTGGCTAGCAAGGGTCCCCGGCAACACTTGCGGCCACAGCTAGCTAGCCTAATAAGGGAGAT
Source organism: Psidium friedrichsthalianum (assembly GCA_019149425.1). Lineage (NCBI taxonomy): Eukaryota > Viridiplantae > Streptophyta > Magnoliopsida > Myrtales > Myrtaceae > Psidium > Psidium friedrichsthalianum. Next base: position 1,393 of record JAGVVM010003187.1, read on the forward strand.
GGCCATCTTCGGGCGTAGGCAATGAGGGCCAGGGCAAGGGCGTGAAGGCCCTGCCAAAATCTGGGCCAAGAGGCCCCATCAGGCCCGTTAGCCATGGGCAAGGTGTCGGCCCTTGTTGTTCTTGGGACTAGTGATGATATAGGGGGACAACCTTGACCGCTTGCCCATAGCTGGCAGGGCCATGAGGGGGCCTCTCCTAGATTTGGGGAGGCCCCTTACATGTCCTTGCCCCTGGTATGCGAGCTCACAACGGCTGTCGTCCAGGACCGTCAATCCACGCGTGTCACCTAGGGCCATTGCAACCCGCCGCCCAGGCAAGTAGCCCTCGCCCCCTGGTTTGTCGATCATGGCTAGCGAGGGTCGATGGTTTCCCTTGCAGCCAAGGGAGTAAAAATCAAAGAAAAAAAACCAAAATAAAAAAAAAATTACAAAATTTAAATAAAAAATTGGAAAACTTTCAAATGTACACTAAAATATTAAAAGAATCATTTCGCTAGTGCCACGGTAGCTTTTCCAGCATCCTAGTGATCGATCAGCAGTTAAGTGATTGATTTTTAAAGTTGACGGCGATCAAGGAGCGCCGTACAAAAGTTATGGCAATTGTTAGTTTACTGGACCGGCTAAATTCTATCAGAAGCAAAACACAAAGAACATGGGAAAAGATACCTTCTTATGTCAAATACAAGAAAGAAGGAAAGTGAATTCTTCGCATTCTTTCTTGCTCTCGGGGAACAAAAGGGGTCATCCATATATCTTTCTACACATCCAAAAGTATGTCATGGATAATGACTGAGAAGAATGCGGGGGGATTTTCTCCACTCTTTGAGGACAAGATGAACCATCTAATTCACATTCATAAAGGAGTACAATAATCACAACATGCTTGTCAAAAAATTATGCAAATTTCAATTCTTTCTATTTTGAATAAAAATTTGTTCCAAAAATAGGTTGTGGACAGAAAATTAGAGATTTAAAAATTTTATCCTTTTCTATTTTGCATAGAAATGAAAATCGTGTTCTACATGTGTGAGCTCTTTCGGTGCATTCTGTTATCGATGGCCTTGTATGACAAGATTCTCTATCTTGGTGGATATATTTATTAGTTCCAATGATTATTTTCTTTTCTTTTTTGTTTCTCATGACTTTTCAAGAGTAATCATTATCATTTACACCTAAATTACAAGGAAATGGAAATCAAGCAATAACTCTGCTATGAGTTCTGGACAAATTATGCAAAAATCAAGTCAAATATTGGCCAAAAAGTTTGCCGAAGCGCGGTACAAGGTCGTTGTCAGCTGAAACTACTTCAGCAACCCATGGTCTGGGAGTTCGTGGTTGTGGCCGTGGTGCCTGTCATTCTCACATTGTGAAAACCACATATCTCCTATGTTATTGTTCGTGAAAAAATTATATAGAACATGAACTAGTCAAATATCGCAATATTCTGAACAACTAGTAGCAATCAAGTCAAATACGCCCAAAAATTACAAAAGGTTACTGGGTCATTTGTTCACCGAGACTCCTATGTAGAATCAAGTCAAATATCAGCCAAAAATTTACCAAAGTTTACTGGGTCATGTCAACGCGAGAACTGCTTCAGCAACCGATGGTCTGGGATCTCCGTGGTAGCCGCCATGGTGCTGTCATTCTCACCTTGGTGGCAAACCATGATCTCTTATGTATTGTTCTCGAAAAATATATAGAATCAAGTTCAAATTATCGCCATTATTCTTTGGACAACTATGTAGAATCAAGTCAACATTGGCCCAAAAAGTTGCGAGAGCAGAATCTCTGCAATTTCGTGCATGGGTCCAAGTTAAATGGCCTTCCAAAGTTCAAGGGCATCGTCAATGAAGGATTGAATCAGTTGGATATAAGCATCGATGAGAAGAGGGAGCGGAATTCCATTTTGATTATGAAGAGAGGCAATCATGAGTCGAATGTAATGAAGAGCTGCGAAACCAAATGTTGAGAAGCCCCTCTAATTCTGGTGGCAGATAATTCGATAGAAGCTCATTCACAATTCTGCACCTTGTGTTCTATATGGACAGGGCAAGTACAGCCATCCGCAAAAGTGCAAAGAATTGGTTGGGTTGGTCTGTGCTCTTTAAAGTTTTGGATGTTATATCCCAGTTATAGTCACACAATGACGAATAGTCAATAAGACCCGGTGCCAAAACTTGAAAAGAATTTGAGAAAAAATCATTCATCTTGAATTCAAACTACATCACATGTAACATTTTCCAATCAAGTAGTACAAATATTTTCCAAACTCCTTCAAGAAAAATTTTTGTTAGCGAATCTCATGTACTCAAAATTTCCCGATGGCATGAATTTTGAGTTTTAAATTCCAACAAAGCGAACTGTATGTAACAAAAAAATATTGTTCAAGTTAAACAGGAGTTGATGAAGAATTTATAGAGATATCAATAGAAAATATCCAGTTACTCCAGGAGCAGATCTCCCCAGAGTCAGTGCTATTCCAACAGCACTAGCAATCCACAAGGAAAACTACATTCGTAAAAGCACTTGAGAACCTAATGCTAAGGGCTTATGGACTCAGACGCCATCACATCTAAAGGAATGGCAGTTATCAGCAAATACAGACACCTTAAAGACAGGAAAGGATGCAAAAGCATTTCCGAGACCCTAGAAGTAGGGAATGACCACACGAAGAATATGCGAATTGGAAATGAGTTCGATAATCTTTGTCGATATGAAGATGGAAATGGGTATCAAGATAGTTGTGCGGAACAATATGAATTATAAGCAATTCTCCAAAATAATAGAATCTTTGAAACTAGCATAAACCAAAAACTCACTTTAATATAGAACTGTGACGCTGGGAGAGCGTAGAAAGTTGGAGGTAACACAACTGAGAACGTAAAAAGATACGATACCCGCCCATCCATAGGAATCCACCTAAGAGATAAGAGTAAAAGGATGGAATACTCATTCCACCCATAGTTAATCCATGGAAGGGGCTAAGGAGTAAAATAAAGAACAACTCCTTATTCTCAGGCCAAAGGCACATAGTGTATTAAATAAGCGAGTTTGCCTTTTAATTCATCCTAGTATATATATAGACGAGCCTGGAACAACCCTCCAAACCAATAGGGACTCTCATAGGAAAAGGAGACTAAGAATTAAATACATAGCGAACTAGAGAATTAATAAGGTCCTAGAAAAAACTTGAAAATGTATTAAATATCTAGGGACTCAACCTTGACTCTTTTAGAACTTAGACAAACATTTACTAACCTCGAAAAAAACAGAGAGAGTAATGATAGTTGGTTTGAAGTTCTTCATCTTTGAAATTACCAAAGTTGGGGCATTAAGGATCTTCAATGAATGTGAAATTTCCTCAAGCCGAAGTGATCGGCTACCAATAGGCACTCCTGAAAATTTGGCAAACCGACGAGGATGCGGTTACAGGATCGCCAGTTACGAAGAAGAGGTCGTAGCCCATTGTTGAATCTTCTAGGAATGCTCGGCATCAAAGGACCATAATACGCATACCAGATGAACATTAGTCAAAACCGAATCTCCCCTAGGTGTGTTTACATACCAAAATTTTAGATTCTCGAAACTTGATCGATCCGGCAATTTTGTAGTTTAAAGCAGTCGTAATATGAAGAATCTCCAGTGACTTGGAAACCCCTTGAAATCTCTAACAGCTTAAGTACAAACATTTAGATTCATTTCTTGAGCTTCTTCAAGTTGTCAAGGTCAGCAACTTAACCAAAATGGAAGGGTCGATGTAGCTTATACTGTTCTTAGGTTCTCAAACCTTCAAGGCCTTCTATCTCCCCCCCCCCTGTAGCTCATCACAATCAAGAATTTCCAAAGCTGATAATGCTTCATTCGAAAGATCAACCGTAGTTTTTATTCTTCCTACAAAATTTGATGCCTAAATATGGACAAATTGTTGGGAGCCTAGGGAGGCATTGCAAGTTGCCGGCACGGAGCTGAAGCTGCCTCAGCTGAGAAGGAAATGAGGGTCAGAAGGATAGGGGACGATATGAGGAGTATACAAATCAAGAACTTGAGCATGCGTTAATCCTTCCAATCCACCAAGACTTTGAAGATTCTTCAAGTCTAGAAGGACCACACAAAAAAACTTGCAACTGCAAATTTCAAATCTTATAGGTTCGAGAGGTCGGGCATTGTCTCCATGGAAATGTATATAAGCAAAGAGTGATCAGACTTCTGGAAAGCAAGGCTCGTACTGGGATATTCTGGTGCCTTTCAATACCAAGGTTCTCAGAAATCGGTAGCTTTCCCAATATTTCAGGAATTTACTCCTCCAAAATTGGACCTCCTGCCTCTAGTTCTTAAAGCTCTCAACAATCCTATGGCACTAGGGTAGGTTTTTATACAGAGCGTTACCCATCTTGAGTACTTTCAAATTCTCATGTTCCAATCGAACAGTTACACTCTTCAATTGCGACACGATAGATCCCAACTCAACAGTGACGAATTGAAACATTTGCGATCGAGTAGGAAATCTGAGTAAGACGGCTATCCACTAATGATGAGCTTTGCTGCTGATGCTGTGACCCAGCCAACTGAATCATATTCAGTGATTGTACATGTGTCCAAGTAAGAATTTCATTTCTGCATTCTTCTCCATTCAGGGATCTCTTCTATTGATGTATGAAGTAAGAAAAGAAAGTTCCCTTAAAGATTCAGTGCCCCCATCTCGTATGGTAGATCGAACGAAGACGTGCGCCAATACTTCAAGCTAAGAAAGACTAACTTCTTAAGGGACTGATGGACGGATCCAATTTGAACCAAATTTCTCCACAATCTTCGAAAATCAGTCGCTCTAAATTCTCATTGGAAGAAAATCGGAGTTTGTGTAATTTCGCATTTAGTCAGATTTAGGACCTTCAAATTCTTAGCTGACTGACAAAGAAGACAACATAGTACTCTTCAGATTACATTTTAAGAGATACCTACAACAAAGAAAGAACTCACATGTTCTTTATCTGAAAATATACCTCGATAGATTAGCTCCACCATGACAATTTTTCGTGATTTTACTCTCGAGAGGTCAAGGATCACTGTTCTTTACGGAGAAATGGTCAGCCTTTAATTAACCATAGAAAGTAATTCATGAAAAGCCATCTCAACTCTGGAAGGAAAATGGGCCATATGTGTGTTGAACAAATTTGTAGGCACTGGTAAACATAAGAAACGAACCCACTTTGAATAAGGATAGACTGCTAGACTTTGTCTTTCCGTCGAAGTTTTTGCTATCCACTTTGAAGGAACCTTAGATTAAAAAGCCTTGGAAGGCATTCTGTAAATACCATGCCAGTATTGAGAAAATTTATGAAGCTCGGACATATTGCTTGAAGACTTTCAATTCCGCGAACATCACATCCTATCTGCCAAAATAGCGACAAAAGAAACGACAATAGAAAAACCATGTTTACCCGTTGATCTTCTCAAGCGGAAAACAGTTTTATCTTATCCCTAATGTGAGTTGAAAACACATTTGATAAGATGTGTAAGTGACAGGAAGTAAATCAACTTCTCATAGAGAGGAAAACCAAAATGTTTGAGTGGTGACTTATTCCTTTAAAAAGGAATGAGTTGAACAATTCACCTGCGTTTTCTCTAGAACCTCCGATGCTTGCTCATGAGTCACACACATTGATGCTTTTCTGGTTTCTTACTACTCCTTGTAGTATAAAATGTCTTCCAAATATCTTAACAAATCATGCATCACACATGGTTATCTTCTATAATCTGTATCAAAGATCTTGCTGGAGGATTCAGGGATTGATGGTGGAAAGAAATTCACAGCTTTCCACCATGTGAATCACAATCTTTTATCAAACCCAATGAAAAAAAAAGCAACATCAGAAAAACTTTTCTTTTGGTCACCATTTAATGCATCGAATGCTGATCACAACTCTTTGAACATCTTCATGACGGAAATTTTCTAGCTCCTTTTATATGGAAGCCCACCTCCTCTTCTCTTTTTCCAGATAAAAGAAACCTATTATCTCAAGAGCTAAAGGAAGACCACCCCCACCAAATATTTACTGCTTTCAGATTGAAAAAGGTATTTGCCCTGCAGGAGAATCTATTCTAAAAGATGTTTGCAAAAAAGTTGAGCGAATGACCGAATCCATGCATGTAGTTCATAAGTCTCATCAACAAGTTGTAGGCACATTGAGAATTCCCGATCTCTAGTGAGTAATGATGATTCTTGCTTCCTTACCAAACCAGTCACTGCTTTGCTACGAGGCATCAAGTTGGATTGCATCGGCACATCACAAGAAGAAGAAGAACTGTTTTGAGGATACCTTTCCTTGATCACCATTTCACTTCCATGATATGTGACATCAAGCCATTTCTTTCTAAGGTGTTACATGATAAGTTGATTCGCAAAATTGCCTTAAATCTTTGTTCCGCGATGTTGGAAAGGAAGCAACAATGAACTAAAATCGCTGGAAGTTGTTGTACACTATTTTGGCGAGAGTAGTCTTTCCCACGCCACCAAAATGCATGGATCCAACAATATTCGTTTTCATCGTTGTGATGTACTTATCATCTCATGAGTTTCGTCCACGTGGTTGTCTACTTCGCACTAAGCAATCAGATACTTCCAAGTAGGCGGCTTTCAACTCAGTCAGAAACGTTATTGATAACTTCGTTTACAAATTTCACTTTTGCCTGGATAGTATGGAAGAAAAAACATCAAGACATTATGTTAGCAAACAAAATAAGAATCTGGAATAAATTATGAAAATCAAACCTGCTTCCCGCACATGCTTGACCGGTGCACCCAATCACTTTAGATGCTACCAAACCTCATGAGGACAGCCTTCTCCACTTGTGATAGTATCAGCATCAACCGCGTCTTGTTTGCATGCAGAAACCAATAGCATTTTGAATGCTCAGTCTGGATTTCACACGGATGGTTGCGACATCATAGAAAATGGGCATGATCTTATGTCTCCTTATGTTTCTTGCTCTCCACCATCTTGACCAACTCCCAGGCACCATGTACTATCGGAATAACCCTTTTGAAAAGATTGGTATGGAGATCTTTAGGCTCAATCACGTACAATGAGAAGCTGATCACTGATGTCTTCCCAATGCGGAGTTCTCATCATCTTTATATGCCCAAATCCCAGCATTCTCATATGGTGTAAAGGTAATCGGTAATGTCTGTACGGGTATCGGGTCCTCTAAAGCTTAAAAATACTGAATCATAGCCTAATGACTCTCCATCTGATTATCAGGAGCCGTGCGCACGACTATTTGTATGTTCTGTGTTCACGCTCTCTTCCGTAAGGCTCCATTTAGTACAAAAGACAAAAGTAGTAGCAATTAACTGTCAATGCGAAGTTCAACCACAAAGGTTGGGCAAACTTCTCTATGCAACAAGGATTTGAAATGCTACTGAAATGATAAACCCATGAGGATGATGAGGCTAATTTTCCACAGAAGCAAATGCAGAGATAAAATTGAAGCCAATGTAACAAGGTCTAGTGAGGCTAATTTCTTCAGAAGCAGGATGTAGAGATCTGCTTAAGTTAAGCACCGCGCAACCTATCCACAATGCACATGCTTTTTCATGGCAAATTTCTAGACTCCGTAAAAGCGATGGTTTATATCGATTGTAAAATTCGTGGTTCACAAATCACCCTTTTTCTGTGTTGTTGCTTTAGTATATCTATGTGGACATTTTCTGGGAGATTATGTGTCAACTTTTTCTATGTAGTGTTTTCCCTGATTCCGGTTAAGATTGTCTATATTCTAGGAACTTCTTTGGCGTAGAGAAGCTTGGTAATTCTTGCTGTGACTTGACTGCCTTAGCTTTTATGCCATGTGAGAGTCTTTTTGCCAAAACTACTTTTCGAGGCTATCCTAGCCTCTCCGTTAGTTTTCATCCATGTATATTTGACAAATTTCAGTAATATTCCACAGAAATAATGTAAAACTTCTCAATCAAAGGTGTTAGTTTGGACGAATTTTCCCTTGTATAGCCATTATTTGTGGATTGAAATCTACCGATAGCCAGTGAAAAGCTTTTTTAACAAAGAAACTGAATGAAATGAAATATCACTTTCAGGCGATCCTAACTGCAATAATGTAGCGAATGTTCAACCAATCATCAGTGAGTCCCTTCAAAAACACCCTTTCTTCACAACAGACCTAGGCTTCAAGATTTAAATCCCTATATTGTCTTCCAAAGAGAGACGTTGCTGTGCCAATTGCCTCTCTGGCAATACTAGAATTTTATAGATTCACGATGCAAAAGCATCAAGATTTGGCAGCTTCGACAGAGCTCAAGTTAGCTCATTGAATACCAGAGAAGATTTAAAAGAGTTTGAAGCTGTGAAAGAATTGAAGGAATTAAAAGCACATGAAAGTGTGCAAATAGACGGCATAAGTCGATCCATTATTTTCTCTTCTTTCCTTTTCCTAGTGATCAGCAAAAGCTCTTCCTTTCTCTCCAAAGCATCCCTCCAAACATTAAAAAACACAGTCAAAATTATCATGTAGTTGTGAATGTTGATATGTGATGAGTATAAAAACTGTAGCTGGCGCACAGAAGAATGTGTGAATCAAAATCAAATGTTGTTCTCCTCTTATGTTTCTCTCCAATGTACTCAAGTTTAAGACCGTGCTTCTCTTGTCTCTTTTCTTTTACTCTTATAATTCCTTCTTTTTGAATGCCTTAATCGAGCAAAATGAAATCAACTAATTCCACTCAAAAGTAAATCAAGATTTAATGTGTTATAATACATGGCAAATAGCGAGAATCAACCACTGACTACAACAAATCTCTGATCTTACAGTTTATAAAACAATATATTTATGCATGCCTGTGAACATAACTTAGAGTGAAATTACCAGAAGTACTGGCGCTATTGAAAGACGGGATTGATAATGGCAAGCTTGGTGAAGATACAGGCAACAAACAATGAAGAAATGGTTCTAGAGTGGTGCCTGCATTTATCCTCATCGCACATCAAACAGAGAAAGAAAAGAATATTCCTTTCAAATGCGTGATGGACTGACAGATTCCAAATTCGTTCTCCAGCGTAAGTGTACAGAAGAGTACTTTAATGGAAATGGTTGATGAAAAGGTTTAATGGTACGTATGTGAATGATTATAAGGTTGGGATAGATAAAATCTACTACTAAGGCATAAAGGAACACGCCACTGGCTAAGGATAAAGAACTCAAAGTTATGAAGTTCACCACAAGTTATAAAGGAACAAGCCACCCACCAAGGATAAAGGATTTTTCTCTCATCACAAAATGAACTTTATCGAATTGTATCAAAGCTGATGGTTGATTGGTGGCCCACTCTCAGTATGTGTCAGTGTTCGGTAAATATCTCAAGGAAAGGACTTTGGTGACCAACGCGGTTTTTGGGCCGGTAGGCATTGTGGCGTAGCAACATGGGCCCAATGGGCGTTGAAGGAAATTTAAGTTAAGATATGCTGATGCAGAAGAATAATTGAATTAAGGGGGAATAGATTTAACACTAGAGCTCACACGTGAGAGGAAGATTATTATGATGCATGTGTAAGTTATGTTAGAAAAGTCACACATTTGATAATTAGTATGGTGTTAAGCAGTTAAATATTCAAGTTAGCCCATAACTCATTGATTTAAGCTTTTGAGTGAAGGTGGGTCTAACTAGATATATTGACGGACTCAGACTTGGGCTCCCTCTTGGTGATCTCCACGAGTGAAGGTATTGGACTTCTGCTGCACGCTCCCAACCGTTTACCACTTATAAAGGATCATATCATTAGCCAAGAATAAACAACTTTGGTTTATCACCAAACTAGTTTGGATAAAGAACCGAAGATAGAAATTCATCACTTCAGTAAAATCTCAAGTATTCATAACATGTAAGTCAAAGTTTGTTTTCCTTTGTATGATTATAAGTTTAAGTTCTGATTCTACATGTACTTAAGCCAAATTCACCTCAAAGTATTCATTTAAGTGTGGAAACTTGCATAAGGAAAGGTACCCGAATCTTCATTCTGAAAGACAGTCAAACTTGATTGTTTAGAACTTTTGTATATAAATTCAACAATAGTTGGGTTTGCTACATTGCAGACCCGTCGTTGAATTTATATAAAATATTAAAAATTTGAGGGGAGAAATTCCAAAAAGTTTTTTCATCTCTTCAGATTAGGGAATTCACTTTCTTAGTTTTATGAATGAAATTTTCATTGATCGGAAAGTGTTTTCTATTGATTAAATCATTTTTGGTGAACAAAATGGGTGAAAGTGTTGAAAAACCAATTCTCGGAAACGTTTTCACTCAAACAAATGCACCTAAGACTCATAAAACTAAGACTTGAAACCACTAGGATAATTAATGGTAGAAGGACACCAAAAGTGCCAAAGTTTGTGTACGTCACCTACTTTGGTGCTAAAATTTTTCGCCGGCTCACTTAAGCGTCAAATCAAAGAAAAAAGATCACTTAAGTACCAATGGCGAGAGATTCCTGCCAAACTGATTACGTATCATTTTTATTAATATTTTAATATAACATGGCAATATTTTTATAAAAGTCAATCCGCGTGGCAAATTTTTAAAAACTTCAATCCACAGGAGCTGATTTTTTAAAAATAAGCTAAATTATTTTCAAAAAATTAAATTGAATATACAATTTTTAATAGAAATTAATAAAAAAGGGAAAGGCTTGGCATAGCAGCGAGGGTAGCGGACAAGGGCTCAGCCTCACAAATCTGGGCCAGGACGGCATTATGCTTGTATTCCATTGCGGACTCTTGCGTTTGACTAAGGGGTTCACGGCATTGTACTTAGGTCTGGACACGGATCTTTTGTTGACGTGAAGAATAGCCTCTTGCACTTTTATGGCGTTTGTTGTAGAATCAAACATGCAAGCTAATTGTTCGATGAATTCACTCAAGGAAATGACTTGGTTTCCTAGAACTCGTTAATGGGTGGCTATCATTTAACCAAAAAAATAATAATAAGGGTGGCTATCCTTGTAGCATCCTAGAATGCCACCTCAAGGTTACTCAAACTTATTCTTTCTTCATTTTTAATCTTTTAATTAAGTTCATGCAAAAACGATTCACATCCCTAGACAAGTACAATAACAAATATGGATAGTCAGAAGGAAATCAACAACTAGTAAATAGTAAAGACTCATTTTATTTTTTCTATTGTTAATCCTGGGAAGTGCATATCTACAAGCTCTAGCTCAGGGCCACTTCCTCCGATCAAAAAAGTTACCGGGTCAGGATTGGGGTTAACGCTACTCCCAAAAACTACTCCAAAATAGTCCACATCCACGTCCTCCACTCAGCAACAGTAGTTGGCAGGGTCTTAGGGTCCTCATTCGGGTCGGAGGCCAAATCCTCCACTTGCCTTAGGTCCTAAAAATAGTTAACAACAATGGATGAGATATAAAATCTCCATGAGTCAATGCCCTAAGCTCGAGTAGGGTGCTAATTTGCTCAAAATGGTCTAAACATGTAGGTTATTATTGAAAACAAATCAATAGCATGCGACTTCTGCAACACTCTAGTTACTATGTGACCAGGTACTTAATTCAACTACTCAACCATCAACCACATGCACACTTACCTTGCCTTGGTACACACATTGCACAGTATCAGGGCATCATGCAAACGACACTCAAACCAAAGTACACAACTAGAACACCCATCACAATCTTGCGTGCACAATGCATCACATGTGTTCTAGTTATTAACGGCCACTCGGCCACAATGGTAATCCCCCTGGTACCCCCAGGACGATATAATCGGACGTCTTCCCATTCCATCGGGTACGACAACCGATAATCCCCTAGTCCCCCTAGGCCAGATATATTAGGCATTCTTGTAAGAAACATTGATCCAATACAAGCCATGATCGGCATCTATGCAGCTCCCTTGGTACCCCAAGATGAACTGTTAGGCAACCAATAAGCCGTATAATTCCTTTATACCCTCGGGATGGACATATTAGGCATCGTCCCTTGGTACCCCTGGGTGATGGTTTCCACCATGTGATCACACGAGTACACCAAACAATTATGCTAGTTCATATCTTTGCATTTAGCCCAATGGAAACATGGTCATGTACAAAACTTGGCTCATTGCTATTTTTCATGCTTGAAGATACAATGAAAAATTCACACACTGCCACATGAACACATCTTTTCCATTAAACTTGATACTCCAATGGGGGTGATTAATCCACTTATCCATACATATTTATACAGCCAAGGTACACAGCAATCACCAAATAATCACCCAATAATAATCAAATAATCACCAAATAATTATCAAATAATAACTAAATAATAATAATACTAATAATAATAATAAAAAAATAATAACTAAATAATAATAATTATTATTATTATTATTATTATTATTATTATTATTATTATTATTATTAGTATTATTATTATTTATTTTGACCATGGTTAATTAATCCGACTATAGTTAATTAACCACATCTTGGTTAATGAACCCAACTATAATTGATTAACTCAACCTTAGTTAATTAATACAACCATAATTAATTAAATCAAGTACGGTTAACTAAGCCAATCTTAGTTAATTATCCAACTATAATTAATTAGCTTAACTCTAATTAGGAAAAGTAACTATGTTTAATTATTCTAACCATGATTACCATTAAGTAACCATAAAGTAACTACAGTTAACATAAAGTAATTATGGTTAACGTAAATAAAATATGGTTATTATAAAGTAACTACGGTTAATTAACCTAACAAAGGTCAACTAACCCAATCATATTTAACTAACGTAACCAAGGTTAATTAACACAAACTAACCATTATTAGCACTAACCAACCACAATTAATACTAATTAACCACAATTAATATAATCTAATCTAACCCTAATTGCAATTAACAACCTAATCGAGGATTAGAAGGTTAACTCATAACTAACATAACCGGTGAAGATAGCAGCAACATGAGCGATGTGGCAACACGAGTGGCATAGGCAGCGGCTCGGCTCAGGTAGATGTGCATGGCAATTAGCGACGACAACCCACGGTAGCGCGGTGATAGCGGTGCGGATGATGCACAGCAGCATGAATGGCGAACTACAACGGCGAGACGGTCCATGGGGGGCGAAGGGTTTGGCTAGGGTTGTAGGTGGCTCGGCGACAACAACACATGGTACACGGCAATGATGAATGATGAGCTTGAGTGGTGGTAGCAAAAATGAAGTGAGAGAGAGAAAACGGAGGTCACGGCCAGGGGAGAAGAGAGAAGCGGGCTTCATGAAAATAAGGGAGAAAGAAGAAGAGAAGGGAGAGGGAGAGAGGAGGGAGGGAGATGTGGGCATTAATGGGGGTGGAGCCCACAATCAAATCAACCATTAATGCTTTCATTCTTTTGTGAATAATATCTAGGGGCAATTTGGTAATTTGCTAAAAAGGTAGGTTAGTTATTTTATAACCATGGTTGAGGGCAAAGTGGCAATTTCAAGGAAAAAGGAAAAAAATTGTAAATTTATTTCTAAGGTTCAGCTAGGACTGGGCTCAAGCGCAAATGGTCTTGATGCTATGATTGACAAAACGATTATCCCAACATGCTTAATTCCACTTGATTTTCCTTGTTCAAAGTCTTAGAATTTTCCAATATCCTTTCCAATTCAATAAATCAATGTCCAACTATTGTCCATTAAACCTCAAAAATCCAATATTATCTATCTTACAAAGAACCACTTTTTGGGAAGTCACAATCCTATTGTATCTAAGCAAAGTTTGGCAATTGAATTTTTTCGACGAAAGATTTGGAGTGATTTGAGAGGAAGTGCCACCACAATGCTGAACATTTTGAATGTCGATTGTGATGTTGGGAATCTCCTGGGAGTTACCGACCGTAGGCAAGGGTCAACCACTAGCTGGTGCTTAGCGACCCCAGCCATTCACCACCCACGCTGCTACGCCCTTCCCATTTTCTTTTTCTTTTTTTATGAAATTTGTTAGTTTTTAGCTTATTTTTTAGTTTTCTAATTATTTGTAACTTTTTTCTCTATTGCTAATTGGGATCTTCCAGTGAACCACATAGAATTTGGTTATTAATATAAAAAAAATATCACATAATGTCTTTGGCAAAACTCAAAAGAGTTAGCACTCAAATAATAGTTTTTCAAAAAAATTGGCACTTAAGAGATAAAAAAAAATTGGCATCAAAGTGAGCGCTGTACACAAATTTTCGCACTTCTAGTGTCCTTCTACCAATAATTAACCAAAAATCCTAAACCTATTATATAGCGGTCAATTTAGTCATAAACCTTTTAATTTGTGCCAATTTAGTCCTAAACATTTTAATTGTGTCAATTTAGTCATAAACCTTTCGAAGCATTGCTAATGTAGTCCTAAACCTATTATTTGGAGAATTTACATAAATGAGTACATTGTTAAATTGCCAAAAGGTTTAGGTTTAAATTGGAAAATCGTCAAAAGGTTTAAGACTAAATTGGCATAATTGTAAGGTTTATGACTAAATAAGCAAATCGTCAAAAGATTTAGAGCTAAATTAGCATAATTAAAAGGTTTATAATATAATTGGCTACCATACAATAAGTTTAGGACTTTTTGGATGATTTTTCCTAAAACCAACAATACTATTTACAAGCATACTAACCAGGGACCTATTGTATAATATTAAGAGTAGGTCCTCCAAATTCATCTACCAACCTTGGAAGCCATATAAGCACCTTGGAAGATCAACTGTAGTAATAGAAATCGATTAAAACAATCTTCAGTTGCTAGGTAGTCAATTAGTAGCTTCAAAGTCAACAACTAGTCTTGTAAATCGAAAACTAGGTAGTCGATCGAGAACTTCAAACTTGGACCCATTTAATCAAGTTGTGGCAGAAATTTGCTTTTGCTTTCATGAGTAATGATTGAGTGAGATCAATTGGTGAAATTTGAGTTGAGCTCGAGAATTGTTCCATCAAATATGATGCTCCAGCATCCCCCAGGCAAATTGATATTTTGTCTTAAATATAATAGGCCTTCATCTTTGAAATAAGGAAAAAGCTCTCACACATGGAACGTAGTCAAGACTCCATAATCTCTAGGGAGATTAACCTTGTATGCATTGTCATCAATTCTCGTAAGTACTTTAAATGGGTCATCACCTCAAGGTGTGAGCTTATTCTTTTAGCGAGATGGAAAATGCTCGCTCCTCAAGTATACCCACACAAGATCATATGGTTAAAACCAACCCTTCTTTTTATGCTTGTTAGCTTTCTTTTTGTAAGCCTCACCTATCTTTTGCAATCTTGGATCGAATATTCTCATGAAGTTTCTTCCTCGTCTTCTCTCTCTTCAGCTTCATAGTTAGTTGAGTTGTACGTTGAATGTAGGAGAGGATTGAATCCATACACAACCTCCAAAAGTGATCAACTGGTGACCTGACCTGGTGATAGATTATGAGCAAATTTGACATGCGCTAGCTTTAAATCTCAATCCTTCAAAGTTTTACTCACCATACTTCAAAGGAGAGTGATAAGAGTATAGCTAGTTACCTTAGTTTGATCATCTATTTTTGGATGACAAGTGGTGTTGAATAGGAGTTTTGTGCCAAGAATTCTCCATAGGGTCTTTCAAAAGTAACTTGAGAACTTGGAATATCAATCAGATACAATGGTCATCTTCGAAAATCAGTCAACCACTACCTTGATAGCATCTTTCTTCCTCTAATTCTTGGGAGTGTTATGAGAAAATATATACTTACATCCTCCCAAGGTTACGTTGAAATTGGAAGTGGAGTTTGAAGCCCTTTATGAAATGACCCTTTTCCCTTTGATATATCAAACATTGGGGAATGATTCCATATCCATCCCATTCATTTTTTGGCCAATAGAAATGTTCTTGAAGGACTTCAATAGTTCTATTCATTTTGAAGTCGCCTGTCAATCATCCGCCATGCAGTTATAAAATTAATAGCTCTTTGAAGGAGCTCTTTGGCATGCAAAGTTAGTTTTCCTTAAAAGATCAAACAACTACCATGACTCCATATTTGTAGTTATCGATAATAGACGAGAACTCTAGATCTTCAACATAGAGTTCTTCTATCAAATTGAAGCCAAGGATCATAGGGTTTATAATAGTGAGCAATGGTTAACTTCTCAACAAGGTATTTGTTATAACATTAGTCTTGCCAAGTCTCTACTTTGAGATAGAGGAAAATGATTATTGAAACTCAACTTATTTGGCGTGTCTCAAGTTGAGTTTGTGCTAGCTATTAATATATCTTATAGCCTCATGATCAAAATGGAGACAAACTGCTTAGGCCTCAAGTAGTGACTCTAGTGCTCAATAGCCTTTACAATTGCATAAAACTCTTTGTTGTAGAATAATTCCTCCTCAACCTTGCTAGCTTTTTACTAAAATATGCTAGAGGTCTTTGGGCTTGGGTGAGAACATCTCGAATGTTGACTTCACTTGAATCACATTCAACCTTAAAACACTTTATCAAAGTTTGGAAAGGCAAGGACAAAAGACTAGCAAAACTTTTGTTTTATAATTTTAAAGGTATCAGGGGCACTTTAGTCCCTTAGACTTTTTCCTTTTTCATGCATTTTATAATGGGAACCATGATGAAATTGACTTCACAAACCATTGGTAGAAAGTAGCAAGCCCATGGAAGTTCCTTACATTGGAAATCAATTTTGGGACTGGCCAAGTCTTTGTTGCCTACACCTTGGGCTGATCAACAAAGAACCCATCATTTGAAAGTATGTAAAAAAGAATATGATGCTTGTTGAAAAGAATTGGCACTTTTTGATCTTTGCATAGAGTCTATGCTTTTTCAAGACTTCAAAAACCTATGTTATAAATTCTCAATTTGAAGTTCCAATCATTGCAGATAGACTTAGCAAGGTGGATTTTGATTCTCTGGTGAATTCTATCACTACTAGAGCCCAATCCTAGTCTCAAAGATTCATATCTTTTGCCGATCGCCTATAGCTTATTAAATCTGTCCTCCATGCAATCCATATATTCTAGGCTAGTGTCTTTACCCTCCCGAAAGTTGTGTTGGCCCATATTGAACAAATCCTTAGACGATTCTTTAGAAGGGCCCTAATTTGGGTGTTGGTAGTGCTAAAGTCCCTTGGGTTGATGTATGTCTCTTGAAGGAAGAACGAGGTCTTGGCATTCGTAGGCTTTTGAACTACAACAAGGTAGCTATGCTTAAGCACATTTGGGTTCTCTTTACCAATAGAGAATCTCTTTGGTGCAAATGGGTCCACTCTAATTTTCTGAAGAATAAGAATTTTTGTTAGCCCATAAACTGACTTTTTGTTCCTAGGCTTAGAAGAAATTGCTTGACCTCCACTCAAATTTTCAACTTTTGTTTTGGTGGAGAGTTGGGAGTAACCTCGCCGTCTCTTTTTAGGTTGACTCTTGCACCAGAGAGTGTAACAGTCTGGAAATTCGACCAAATTATCGGGATTTCAGTATAGAATGAATATATTTCATTAATACACTCTAATCGATGCTCACTCAGAATTAACTACTCTAAGATAATTAACCAAAGGGGAATGGCTACCTAGGATACTAAAATGCGTGGACGCGCATAATTTTCCTAAACAGCCGCCCTTTGGTCTGAGATTTTGATAGAGTCGTTATTTAATAGATTTGGCCATGAAATGAATTCCGATCTTGGACAATCAAATTTTTATGAAGGTTACAATGGAGAATTGGATTCAGTTGCAGTAGAGTCGCCAGTCGGGCAGACAGCTGGAGAATGTCGCGAAGTAGGACGTGAGATAGAAGTTTACCGAATTGCCCCGGTCTGTGCTCAGTCCTTAGAATTAGAATGATTAGAATTATTTAGGAATGAGTGCGTCAGTGAAGTAGAATTTTTAGTTCAAGGTTCGTTTGCGCTCGAGACCCGATCGGTGCATTTGGCACACATCTCGAGGAAATGTCCTATTAGTCATCCCATCAATCAAGTCTCGTCAATCAATTAATGTCAAATCATGTCATTTCAAGATTTAAATCAAGTTAATCCATCAAATGTCCATCAATTATTAAAACCCCACAAACAACTCTCACCTACCCCACTATCTCCATTTTGAAATTTTTTCTTTTCTTCATTATAATCTCCATTCTCTCTCTCTCCCTCTCATTCTCTCATTTTTCGACCGGCCACTCCCCCCCTCCTCTCCATCCCAATGCCAACTCCTCCTCTCTCCCTCTCTCGGCCTCTTCTTCGTCCGCGGCCAAGCCGCCGCTGTTCCACCGCCACCATCGGCCACCACCCCACCTCCTCACCATCTTGTAAGTCTCTTGACCTTTCCTCTCTTCATTTTCGTGGCTAAAGAGCTCCATTTGGGCCCCGAACAACCCCATTTCCACTGTCCCCTTCGTCGTTATTTTTGGTTCCGACGAAACTTCGGCCACATGGGCTTGTTCCACTTGCTTCCTTAACCTCCCTAACCCCTAGAATCATTGTTATTAGACCCGTGGAGCCCCTCCAAGTTGCTGGAACCAGCCCTACGCCGCCATTCCTTCCCCCTGGCCGTGAACACCAAATCGGCATCGTGGGCCTCCGTCATCATCGTCGCTTTCCACACTCCAATCCAGTAAGCAACCTACTAATCCTAACCTAGGAATATTGTATGTGATGCTCGTTTGGATGGTAGATTGCTTGGGATAGGCAAAATGGCTAGAGAGGTGTGGGAACGGCTAGAACGGTTTAGGTCGATTTTGATCTCAAGGAAGAACGGGCTGATTTGTGGGCCTTGGGCCATGGAAATAGGTGTGAGGATGAAGTATGTGGGCTGTAGAAAAGTGTTTAGGGGGTGTGGACATGAGAGGTAAGGTGGGCTAATGGCTAGGCAGTTTAGTTGGACTTAATGGGCCTAGGTTGATTTTCATAGGTACGGGCTTGGGCATGTGTTATAGAGCCTAATGGGCTGATTAAGGAAGAGTTTTAAGTGAGAGTTAGAGGGCCCAAGCGTGCTTGTGGGTCGCAAATCAATTTGGGCTTGAAATGGGCTAGTTTGGCCCAATGGGCCCAAGGTATAAATTTTAGGTAAAAAGTGTATTGGGCTTGGTTTATTGGGCTTAGTGGGCTACTCTAGAGTTGATGTGAGAGAGAAATTGTGAGCCCAAGTGGGGTCATGGGCCACGAGCGACGATGGGCTAATACGAGCCGAAATGGACTATGGGCCCTAGGAGCTTAACACATGAATCAGTATAAGGCGAGTAAATCCTTGATTTAGAGGATTTAAATGGTGGCCCCTGAGATGATTACAAAGAAAAGTTGGGAGTCTTAGTATGGTTAGTGGACCTAAGTGAAGATGAGCTGAATTGGTCTAAAAAGGGAATTGGGCCTAGGAGGCAAGAATGACCTGTACAATGCTTCGATAGTAACTAATTGAGCTATACTGTGATGAATGTGTTTTTCTTTAACTTGCGGCATGCCATATTCTACACGTACATCAAACGGTCGTCTGGAATTTTGTGTCCTCTGCATGGATTGTGGTGTTTGTGACGTGCATTGATTTGGGCATGAGCATGGCATGCGCCCTCATGTGGAGAGATAAGAGAGAACGGCCCTGAGGTGTTCACACATGGGAAGTGGAGAGATAAGCGTGCGGACTTAATGTACCTGGTGGAGGCACGGTGCGCTCGGACGTACGCGGCACGGGGTAGTTAGAGATAAACGTGCAACTTAGAGCGTACCACACGCGGGTTGAGCACGAGCCTGGAGCGTATGAGACGCGGGCCGGACCTAACGTAGGTCGTACAGTATTCTAATACCAGACATTGAGCATTGTGCATTTAGCATCGAGCATTGAGCACTAACCCTGAAATAGTGGCATGCTATGTTGTACATCCTGCATGTGAATTTATTCCTTAACTATACATGATCACTAGTAGATGGGCCATGAATATTGTACCTTATTTATGCCGCTGTCAGAGAGCCGAGTAGAGAGTGCCGACTAGCCCTAGAGTTATAGGTTAGGGCCGAACCGACGCGCATACCTTATCCTACGTAGGGATTAGTAGTGAGCTTATTGAGTCTTTACTTACTGGCGTTGGTTGCAATCTTTTCAGACCCCGACTGTAGCGATGAGCATCCCCACCATACTTTTGGACTCCTCGTGGAGGTGGAGACAGACGTGAAGTATTTTGCTAGGGTCGATAGCACTATATGGGTCAGACACTGACCACCGTATGGGTAAACTATGGCAGTCCGCTCCTGAAATCTCATAGATACGAGGCATGCATGTTAGGAGAGACAGGTGTTCACGAGACCGGTCTGAGCCTTCGACGTCCCGATCGAGGAGATGGGTGACCCCTTCCTCCTTCGTCCTATCGCTTTTGGAAGAGAGATAATTGACCCCGAGCCGACCGAGCAGCTGCCGCCATCAGGGCGTATGGAGATGATGGCCATGAGGAGGGAGACCCATAGACACCGAGCTTCCTCTCCTGAGTTCAGGAGGACCCGAGGAGCGACCATGGCAATCGGACTGGAGCGACACCGTCCAAGAGTAGACCCTTAGGTCGAGAGATCTGGTGAGCGTGGGACTTTGGAACCATATGTTGTATCCCCTTTCGATGGTCTGTACCCTAATGCTGGATGTTGACATATATTTATATGTATTGGCTATTTTTATTTGTCAGTGTACCTTATTCTATCTTCCCCATTATCGTATGTGTGCATGTCTGGGTTGTATTTTCGCTTTCGCAAGTTGGTTGGTTTTATTTTAGCGCAAGCATCGTCCGGCCAGCGACGAATTTCCTGGGTCATCGCTGATCGTAGGCTATGCGGACGCAGACAGATTTAGCAGGATGTCGCGAGCCCGTAGGATTTGGGGCGTGATAGAGAGGGCCCTCTACAAGTCCTTTTCTGATAGGGCTATTTATAGCTTTGGTATCTCTTGCAAGGCCCACTCTATACGAGTTCCTCCCCACTTCTGCCCCATCCACCCATGTCGCAGGCTCCCTTGCTAAGTGGTCTAAGAGTTTTCCCTCTCTTGATCCAGAGTCTTTGGATTGATTTATTTGGATTGCTAACCCTTCTGGTGTTTTCTCAATTGCCTCAGCTTGGAGCCACATCCATTGCAGAGGGCTATTTTTGCCATGGCACTCCTTTATCTAGGATCAGGCCTTTGCTCCTCGATACTCTTTCCACTTGGTTTATCACACTCAATAGATTGCCAACTCAGGTTTGTTCTGTTTAATTATCATAGAATTTCGAAGGTACCTATGTTTTTGTGGTCATCGACCGAACTCTATTAACCACCTCTTCTTTGTGTGTATTACTTTGGGTACTCTATTATGGGCCTCCAATGTAACTTGTCTTAGAGGAATCGTGACTAGAAGGAAATCCACGCTGGGCCATGTCACATATCGTGGTGGCACACCTTCTATTAGATTATCTCCGCTTCTCCTTTAGAGCTTTATGTCATTTTATATGGACGGAGAGAAATCACATCCTCTTCAGTGGCCAGTCTCACTTCATGCTTGCTATGAAGAAACATCTCGAGAAAGTGGTCAGAGACAAGCCTTGACTTTCAAGCATGTGGTTGACAACCCTAGGAACCGTAGGATGCAAGGTAGCTAGGGAATCTCCCCCTCTATTTTTGATTGAGTCTTTGTGTATAGTCTCTATTAGTTTTTTTTTGTTGGCTGCGTGTTTTTCCTTGCCCCTTTCCTCGAGGTTTTTTTGTTTCTCTCTCTCCACACCCCTACACCCATTGTTACATTTCTTGGTGTCACTTCTTGTGCATGGCATTTTTGTGTGGTGGGTTTTCCTTGTAACTGCACCTTGGTTAGTGAACATACTTCTTGCCTTACAAAAAAAAACTATTTTATATGTGATATATGCTTATTCTTTTTTGTGCTACAAATAAAATGTCATCAAAATAAACAACAATAGATAGACAAATAAAGGAGGGAAGGACCTTTCACTAGCCTTATAAAGGTGTGGAAACATTCACAAATAGAATGGTGTAACAAGCCACTCATAAAGGCCTCCTTTAGTTTGAATGCAATTTTCTATTCATCTCACTCTTATTCTGATTTAGTGGTACTAAATCCTCAAATCGATCATAGAAAATACTATTGACCCATGAAATTCATCAAGCATATCATCAAGTCTAGGCATGGGATACATATACTTAATTGTTACATTGTGATAGCTATTGGTGTGTGGTTCAAACTCCCCTACAACAAGAAAGCATGTGATTCTCACTCATGAATAGCTGCTACTATATATACATTTTTTCTTTTGTAATTAAAAGATGTAATGAGCGATGCGATATGCTAACTATAATAGAATCCTTTGCTGGACGTAGCGCTAGTTTAAGGGTGAACCAATATAAAATCTCGTGTCTTGATTTCTCTTTCTCACTTTACGTTTTACTTCAACTTAATTGTGCGCCAAATCCTAACAATAGCTTGGGTGCTAGTAATATTCTAGAGAAATCGTCTTTTTTTGCACTAACAGGGCTGGGACAAATAAGGACCCATGCTCTCTCTCAATTACCCTCTTGCAATTAACTCATCAACTAACTATTGTCACTCCTTACTTTCCTATGAATTGCATCAATAAACAGCTTTGTCAGTAAATGAATTTGATGCTTGAGTTCTCTTATAAAACAACCTAGGTGGTAGATCAGTCAAAAAAACATGTTCAAACTAATCCATTAGTGGTTGCATTTTTGGGTATAGGGGTCTCTCTCTCATTTTTTCGATTTCACCATAAGCAAAGCAACAGCATTCTTTTATTTTTGAGTGACTCTCCCCACCCGTGTTTTGGTCAGGAACATATTTTCCTCAATAATGTTTCTCTCCCCAAGTTGACTATAGGGGATTAGGAATGGTTTAAGGTGCAAGAATGATGAGGGGGAATGGGTAAGTATTTTTTGTCCATCAAAGACGTATTTTATATCAAATTGATCACCTTCCTAATAACAAGTGACATGCATCCATGGGAATGATATCACATAAACGTATCTTGGTAATTTTTCCCAATTGAAAATGAAACTTGGGTTTGTTTAATTGCCTAGAGACACTGCAACTTGTATGGTTGGGGATCCTTAGAAATGGACAGCTTCAACTTGTCAATCCAAGGTGTTAACACCACGTTAGCTAGGGCAACTTCCACCGTCAATCATCAAATTACGTACTTTCCTATTAATGGAGTTTATAAATATATTCCCTTTGCTCGTTAGCTTTTAGGGTAAGTATCGTGTCCAAAGTACTCTACATAACCAACAACTCACCTTCATCCAATATTCTGCAACCGTATCTTGATCATCAATTTGGACTTAATTTGGCTAGTTGCATAGCTTCTGGAGCTCCATATTGATCTTCTCAATATCTTGAAGGGGCATAACTACTATGGCTAGCGATATAAACCAAAGGGGGTGAAAAAGTTATATAGTGCAATCTGATAATCTTATAATTTTTTGTGAGATAAGTAGAAATAGTTGATATTGCTAGTTAAGTGTGTGGTGCTTCTATCAAACAGCTAAAAGAACAGGAATAGCAATGGATGCAGGAAGATTTTTAATGGTTGACTTAGATCAAATTATGTCCCCTCTCTCACTTAGTAGCCACCAACATGGATGGATTTCACTAGAGCTCTTTGAGTCGTTATAGTTCTAGCTTCTAGTGCTTTTATCAAAAACTGATAGATCACACTACCAAGTTACACGCATTACTGCAACACTTATGCACTTCACAAAAGATTTACAATTAGTGTATAACTATTAGTAAGTGAATCAATGGTCATACAATAAGTAAAATGTTCTTGTAATTCTAATAGCTCATCTTTATCTACTTGGCCTGCATTGATCCCTTTTATAATTGTCAACCTTCAAGATGACCATTGAATGCTCTTCGAAATAATAATTAGTCATCATAGATAGTACTAAAATCAAGTAGAGATTTGTTCACCCATACAAAAAAATCTTCCAACAATCCTATTATATTGAAGAATAGCTCCATATTCCGAATTGATACTTGCCTATAGTTATAATCAATAATAGATAGGACTCTCCTCAAGGTGAATAAATCTGTGATTCCATATTTATGATAGGCTATCAAATTCATTTAGATGTGTGATAACCGTCAAAGGAATATCTGGATCTTCTTTTATAATGCCACATGAGAAATGATGATTTTTTTAGCTTGATATAAGAAGTAGCTTCTATCAGCTTTCTATGACTATGCCCAGTTAGATAGCTAACAATTCTCCATTGATTCTTTGTGCTCATATGTGAATGAGGCTTATTGGTTCCTCTAAGTCTTCATGAACTTCCCATTCTCTTAGCTTATTCACCTTGAGGTCTATCAAGTCTTTGAGTCCTTTCACTAAATGGTTAGTATAGACTCAATGAAATTGAATTATCAATTGACGCCACCTTGTCAAAAACAACACTTGCATCTATCAAATCATAATCGTAATGGATGGTTTTATCAATATTGAAATCTTTGGAGATTTTCTCAATAATAACCTTTAAGATAGGACAATTAGCTGAAGTATCCATAATCGTACACTTAAATCACTTGCTCCACTACTATAAGCCTTTTGGTGAGTTCTTTGATAGAATTGGTGGCTTTCTCCAACTTCTTTTGTAGACATATATTCAGCCTTGCTACAAGAAGTACCCTTAAAGAAGGATGTCCCCTTTGCTGAAATTAGCCAAAAGGCCCTTGTAAGTTTTTGTCGGCATATCTTCGAAGGACCAATATGATTGAAGTTCAAATAAATTGGCATCTCCCTATTCATACCTCCAAGTAAGGTTATAAATGGTTCAGCTTAGTTTGATTTTTCCAGAAAACTAAACTGAACTGAACCATTAGGGTGTAAGTTTGAACCGAACCAAATTTGAATGTTTACCAAACCAAAAATTCATTTCGGTTCGGTTCGGTTCACTTCCACACTTAAAGCACTTGCTCAAAAAAGAACCCTTAAAGAAGGTTGTCCCCTTCACTAAAGGTTTAATTGAAAGGCCCTTATCACGCTTTTGTCGGCATGTCTTTGAAGAACCAATATGGTTGAAGTTCAACCAAATTGGCATCTCCCTATTCTGGTTCAGCTCAATTCAATTTTTCAAGAAAATCGAATCGAACTGCATCATTCGAGTGTAAGCTTGAATCGAACTGAATCTCACCCTAAACTGAATAAGAACAGAACCAAAAATCCAATTCAATTCGGTTCAGTTTGGTTTGGCTCAATTCTGCACTTAAAGCACTTACTCCACTACCATGAATCTTTTTAGTGAGTTCTTTGACAAAATTGGTAGTTTTGCCTTTGTCTTTTTCTTTCATAAACGTATTTTCAGCCTTGCTAAAAGAAGCACTCTTAAAGAAAGATGTCCCCTTTGTTGAAGGTTTAGCCAAAAGGCCCTTGTCATGCTTTTATTGACATATCTTCAAGGGACCAATACAGTTGAAGGTCAACCAAATGGCATCTTCCCATTTAAAAATCGAACTAAGCTGAGCCATTAGGGTGTAAGCTTGAACTGAACCGAATCTCACACTGAACTAAATATGAACCAAACCAAAAATTTAGTTGAATTCGCTTCAATTCAATTCAGCTTGATTCTTAATTTTTTTCTTTTATTTTTATTTTTCTTTCTCTTCTGTTTTTTTCCTTTTTTGGTTCATAGTCGACCCCTCGCCCACGGCTAACAAGGGCATTGTGGCCCTCAAATGCTCTCGTTGTGGCTAGCGAGGGCTACTACATCCTTGCCTCATGAGGCCTTCTTCGGCCTTAGCAAGACGCCGCGACCCCTTGCCCATGGCCGAGAAGGGCTTCATGGCCCTCGCCCAAGGGCTAGCAGGGCTTGCATCCCTTTGCACCAAAATCTTAAAAAAGGGAAGAACAGAAAGAAGAAGGAAAATTAAAAAAAGGAAAAGAAAAAATAATGGTTATTTTGAAGTTTTCAGTGCGGTTTTGCTTAACTGAACTGAAATAACTAAACTGGAAAAATAGAATAGTTATTTTTCAATTACCTAAACCAAAAATTACACCAAACTGAAATGCATGAAATTTTTGGATTGATTTAGTTCAATTAGTGATTTGGTTATGTTTACCAGTTCAGTTTTGACACTCCTACCTTGAAGGACATAAGTGATGGTTTGTTTTGCTACTTTTGGAACATCAAACCTCAAAAGGAGTTGCTCAAACTTCTTGATATTTTCTCAACGTTCATTCGAAGCCACTTGAGGGATTTTAGCTTGTGGAACAGGTCTTTCTTGATTTTTTGGCTAGATGTAGTTCAACTCTTTCATTCCTAAACTCTCTAATTCCTCAATTTTTCCCACCAAAGTGAAGCATGCTTTTTCAACTTAAGAATAACAACCTTGCATTGTTTTTTCATCCAAGTATGGGTAAAAATCAAATACTTGTTCCTTAACAAAAAAAAAATCAAATACTTGTTCGATAACATGCAGGCAGTCAACAAAGTCATCTAATTGAGGTTACTCTAAGATTTTAGTACCTCTATGATCTTGTAGTCATTCTCCTCACACCTTCCTCTTCTCCTTCTAAATTGATAATCTAAATCATCCGAGTCATCTCAATTGTCATTGGACTTCATCACCATAGTTTGCATGAGGACAGGATTATCACGACGTGATCAATTAGTAGGAGGTCTTTCTAGCTGCTCCTATCTCTTCCCGAAATAATTACAAAAAAAAAATATTAAACTTATTGTACGATTGTCAATTCAGCCCTAAACTTTTTAACTTAGCAAATTTAGTCCTAAACATTTTGATGTTTTTCCAATGTAATCCTTTCGGCCAATTTTGGTAAGCATATTTGCTAACGTGGACATTCCATGTTTTACATGACAAGATTGGCATTAACGTGGACAATTTTTGTATTTTTTTATAATTTTTTTATTTTCTTTTATTTTCTTCTTTTTTACTGTGGGCCGAATAAGGCTACAAATCTCTCGTCACCACCCTTACCCAAATTTGGCAAGGGCTTCGTGCCCTCTCTAGACTTCAATAGAAAAAAGGAAAAGAACTAAAAGATTATTAGAAAATGCATAAATTTCATAATAATTACAAAAAAAAAATCCACTTTAGGCTCACTGGCCATCCTACGTAAAATGGTCAACATCCAAGTCAGCAATTTACTGATTTGGCTAAAAATATTTAGCAAATCGTGAAAATTTTATTAACACCTAAATTTTGGTCTTTTTATTTTATCATAAATTGCATAAAAATTGGAGGCTAACCTTGGTCTCTAGCCAAAAATAATTAAGTCAATTTTCGTATAATTTGCATAGTTTTAATTCTAACATTCATGCATTTGCATTTAATTTAACTGATGATAGAAAATAGAACTAAAATTGACAAGCGTTGGACCAAACCCACCAAACAAATTTCGGCCAATGTGTAGAGGATGATTACCGAAATTCATTATAACACCTGAGAATGCTACCTTAAGGTTTATTCATTCCTCCTTATCTTCTTAACCTTTTAGAGTTATAAATGGCGCACACGGAATGCTTAATTAGAAAATTAGATCAAACAGAATGGCCATACTAAAACACCAATGCATGACAAAAACGATAGAGACAGGCACATCAGTATAGGGTATAGCTTTAATAGGATTTGACTAACCAGATGACACACTAGTTCTTAAGCAAAAAGTACAACTTCTTGTATTTACATATATATAAACATATCTTAAATGGTTCCATACAAAAGCTCAATGAAACACTCAGAGAGGATTTATAGGGTACGATATCTACTTCGATTACTATGGCCCGTTCACAGTCTCCTTAGAATATGTATTCTCCCCCATACTTTCATCTTCATCAATTAGATCTAACCTTCAAGGGCAACAAGCCCTAAAAACGATTAATAGCAATGGGTGAGCTATAAAATCTCAGCAAGTTAACAACCTAAGCCTCAATTAGGAGGTCAACTTAGCTCAGATGTACCTAATACCTTCTATGTAGTACAGTACACACAAGAATGCTATCACACAATTATAGTGCACCTTACCTTGCCTTGACACACACTAACATGTTATAAACCACTATATGAAACATAATGAAATGAGTAAATAGCACAATCAGAACACCTATCAATGACCTTTTGTACAGTGCACTCAAGTGTTTTCTAAATATCACGGCCACTCAAGCACACCCATCCTCATATGAGGGGTCTTCCGACTCAATCAGGCATTTGTCCATTCTATTAATTACGGCCGATCGAGGGTACGCACATCCTCACACAGGGATCTTCCGGCTTATCTGGGCATTTATCTATTCAATTAATTACAACCAATCAAGGGCATGCTCATCCTCACATTCTGGCTTATCCAAGCATTTCTCAAATTAATGCCACTCTCATGCTAGAAATGTAGTAAATAAATCACAGGTGAGATCATATACATAATTAAATGGTCAAACCTTGTATACTGCCCATTCCAAACATCCTTGCCCTATTTAGCTCATAAAAGTCTAACTTATAAACCCGACACCTCGAGATTTACTATTTATATTATTATATATATATATATATACACAATTCAATCCTTGGAAGTAGCGATTTAATTTCTTTGGCTACGCAAGTCGATATATATACGACAATTCCCAACGTAAGTATTACAATTCCAAAAATTAATTTATTTAATAAGTATAGATTAATCTGATAACTTATCACCTAAATAGTGATAACTTATCACTAATTTAGTGATAGCTTATCACTCCAAACACTAATAGCTTATCGTCCCCCCAATGATAGCTTATCACCCGTTTGTCAATAGCTTATCGCATTTCTTGATAGCCTATCAAGTCCACTTATCACTTATCATGATAGCTTATCATCTAATCCCTAATTAATTAGCACTATGCATAATTGGCCTAATACAAACTCATCCTAATCAAGTTTAACATACTAATCAAGAGATTAGGGAGAAAACTTACAACTAATGCAATCGGCGACGACGGCAATGAACTGCTCTAGCGATTTGGTCACAGAGCACAGGGACATACAGTAGTGATCCGAAGATGGCGACAAATCACGAATGGCTTGGTTTAGGGGCGGCGTGGTTGTGGGTGGCACGAGCGATGCACAGGCAACGATGAACAATAGCAACGGAGTTTTAATCATATCGGACAATCCATGGGTCTCCCCCACTAGCCACTCAAATCTATGAAAATCCAACAATTTCTTCAATGATCAGCCCATAGATCCAAGTATCTCTCAATCTTACAAACATGTAGAAGAAAACAGAGCTTAATTTGCCCTTCAGACAAGCTCAAATTGACGATTTCTTGTGGGGGCACGCAAAATTAGAGAAAATGGGCTCTCGGGTTGGGGCTCGTAGACAGTGACTTGGGCAGTGGGCAGCTAGGCTTTGTGACCGGAGATGGTGGATTGATGAGGTGGTGAACGGCAAGCTGCAGCGAACGGCTCGGCAATGGAGCTTGGGCGGGCAAAAATGGAGATAGGGGGAGAGAAAAATGGGTTCAGCCGAACAGGAGGAAGAGAAAAGGGAGTCATGGCCAAAATGGGGAAGAAAGGGGCTCATAAATGCTTTTCGTCTTTTATGAAAAATATCCAAAGGCAATTTGGTCATTTCACAACAAAGGGTAGGTTAGTCATTTGGCATCAATGATTGAGGATACTTTGGTAATTTAGCACTTAAGGGAAAAATAGTAATTTCAAGGCCAATGGAATAATCATAAATTTTCCCTAAGGGGAAAAATGGTAAATTTACTTCTAAGGTTTCGGCCAAGACAAGACTCGAGCACGAATGGTCTCGATGCTTTGATTCGATGGCTCGATTATCCCAGTTCTATTTCCCTTGTCCAATACCTAAAGATTTCTTATCCCCTTTTCAATTCGATAAATCAACAGACAGTGATTACAATCAACTAGAACAACCTTCAGTTGCAAGGTAGTCAATTAGCAGCCTCGAAGTGAATAACTAGTATTATAAATCGACAATCAGGTAGTCAATCGGCAAACATAAAATGAACAACTTCAACAATAGAGCCACTGAACAAGTTGTGCTGAAGTTTGATTTTGCTTACATGAAGAATGTTAGAGCGGGGAATTGATGGAATCTTAGTTGGGCTTGGGAATTGTTCCATCAACCTGATGCTCCCTCACTACTTTCTTTGGTCGACACAATCGGGAAACATGGGAAATGATCCCTTTCTTGGTTACTAGTCCAGATAGGATAAATCGAAAAAGGTGTGACTTGCCTTATGCAGTTATCGTTGACACGAAACGAATTTATTTGCCTTCTCTCTTGCTTCTCGGGAACGAAAGGGATCACCCCCAGATATCTTTATACATCATCAAAAGGATGTCGTAGAGAATGATGTGACACGAAGAATGCTTTCCTCTGCTCGAGGACAAGATAAACCCTCTGATTCACAACAATGGAGTGCAATAATCAGAATGTGCTTTTCAAAAGATGCAAAAATGGCATGGTTAAGATTATTATAGCAAAACTAAAACATCTATCAAATATTTAGGCTTCGTTTTAGAAAATATTTTCTAGAAAGTCAATTTCTAGGAAAATGGCTATATTTTATGATGTTTGGCTGAGACCTAAAAGTGACTTACAAAATATTTTCAGTCGTTTGGTAAGAAAAAGACTAATTTGATTTTCTACATATTTTGATCAAAAATTGCTAACATAGACCAATCATCTTACGTGGCACAGCCATCGCTAATGCGGACCATTTTTCTAATTTTCAAAAATAAATCAAAATTTTTAATAATTTTAATTCATGATTTTTAATTAACCTTATATTTTTAATTTTTTTTCTCTTCTTTTTTTCTTCTTTAGTCTTTAATTTCTTTATCAATTGGTCACCAACAGTGGTGGTGGCCAATGACCGGCCATAGGCGAGGCAAGCCTCGCACAAGGCCGAGCCCTATCGAAAAAGAAAGAGAGAGAAAAAGAAATATAAATTTAAAAAATCAAAAATAAAAATAAAAAATAATATAAAAGAAAATTAATGTGAAGGAGTGGAGGGAACACATATAAGGGAAAATTTTTTCCTCTTCGATAAAAAAAAAAGGGAAAATATTTTTCTCTTCTCAAAGAGAAACATTTTCCCGCTTGAGAAGGTGTTTTTATCATGGGTGGAAAATATTTTCCTTGATTCGCTTATTTTCTGCAATCCAAATGACGAAATATCCAAAAAAACACTTTTCTAGAAGTTGTTTTCCGTTAAATAAATTGGAGTCTTAAAGACAATCAAGTTGCTTTTCATCATTAACAAAAGAACAACAGGCGACAGGCAAAATCATCGCTAAAAGCCCAAAAACTGGCTCCTAATGATAACGAGCAGGGGCTAGGTGCCCGTAGGCCGTCGTTGCCTGTTCGTTCGCTGGTAAGGAGAAGTGACGGCCGCCATGTGAAGCCCATCGCTGAGCCTTTCGAGGACGGCTAAAGTGCTCGTCCCTAAAGATGTGGATTAGCGACGGCCTTCCTTACCTAATAGCTCATTCAAAATGCTGGGCCTGGTTTACTAGTTTCTATAGGACAGGGCAGGTATAGGCCCATCCGTAAAAGTGTCAGGCATTGGTTGTCTTGGTCCCGTTCTCTTCCACCAAGAAAATGCTCGAGTTCCCCAAGTTCCTTCATGGCTCGGACAGCATCACGTATAATGAAATTGCAGTTATCAAACAAACTACAGACACCTTAAGGACACGAAAGGATGCAAAGCATTGCTGAGGCTACAAGTTAGAGGAACAACTACACCAAGAAATGGGGTATCTACCACCTAATTAGATTGCAGGGCCACAAACACATTCCATAGAATAAAAATAGTAATCGTTTTGAGAAGAACAACTAACTTGAAGAAAAACAATTTAATCAATATGCCTCTTTCCTGGGATTAAAAAGACACGATATGATAGATGGTGCAAATCCAAAAAGCATGTATTTGTAGAATCTACCGTTAAAACCATGCTTCCAAGTTCAGCTAGTTCATTAGATGTTTCTTACCTAGTTCTTACAAATCAATCTAATGCTTATTATGTGCTCAAATATATATATATATATATATATATATATATATATTGCTTATCGAGTAAGAGAAAAAGAAAACAGACACAAAACGAAATTCAGACCATGAAAATTCTTGGGTCCTAAGAAAATAGAATCACTTATATTGGTACAGCACAACACCCTTGCTAGTTCGCCTCCAAAAAATTGTCACCCCTCTTTGTGTCCTTTTTGCTAGTACCATCTCATTGGTTCCAAAATTATCACCCTGTCATACACCACATTCCAATAAACATTATCAGCAGAGGTGAGGAGGGGAACTATGTTCAACAAGTCAATAACTAGTCTACAATCTACATGCTGTCTACAGTAAACAAGAGGGATGTGCTACACTCAACATCAATATCAACATCAACATCACCTTTATCCCAAACTAGTTAGGGTCGGCGGTCGATGAACCCGTCCTAAGATAGAAATGCTTAAAATGTACTAAAAATATACTAAAAATAAAAGCAAAAAATATGGGTACAAAAAAAACAAACTATAATAATAATAATAATAATAAATAAATAAATAAATAAATAGAAATTACTAAACAGGGCACTTTGGAACATAGGAAATCCCCCTCTCTATAATGCGGATAGCCTTCCTCCACTCCGTCCTAAGATAAATTGTACGCCAAACATAGGGATGTGCTACACTCTAATGAGAATAATCAAAAAGCATACAAGGCGTTATCTGAGATATGGAGTTAGCGACAATTCACAGTGATGGAGAAAGAACTGCTTCATAATGATCTTGCTGCTTCCAAACCTGCACTTGTAAACCCCATTGTTTATGCCGTCATACACCCCTTCATTAGCTCAGTCTATTTGGGGTTGCCAGCAAGGAGGACAAAGGTCAAGATCTCCTTTGTTGGCCAAACCATTGAATTAAGCATGTGAATGATGACTCACCTCTCATTTGTCAACAAATTTCAGCTTCTTATCCCATATAATCTAATATAATCGCAGTACATATATAGCCTAGGCAATTTGCAAGCTTAAAACACATGAAGCATAGTGGAAATAAAGATTTCAAAAAACATTACTTACAGGTACCCAATATCTTCTGCGGTAGTTTGCATTCACAAGCTCATACAGTTCTCTGGCAGTTCTTGCTCCATTAATAGGATCAGCCTCCGATCCATTTTTCTTCAGAGTTAGAAGCAAGAGAACCATCTAAAATATCCGTCACCATCTTTTGTTCTTTCCTGCTTCGACATTATCACCTGACATGAAACAGAACTCAAAACTGATCGAAAAAAAAGTAGCATGAGTCAATCAAAAAACAGACTATGCAAGTTCTGCTATGACCATTGATTTTTCAAGTCCTTTAATGGTCATACATACGAGACACGTGCATGCCAAGGGACAAGCAAATGACACATAAAGGTGATATCTTTTAAGCTCACCAGGAAAGGAGATCTACATCTTGAGAAATCAAATGTTGAAGGTATTGCAACAAAACAACCAGATTCTGAGACACTGTCAATTGATGAACAAGCCATTCCTATGGTGAAAGGTGAACCGGAAGAAATGATGTAAGGGCCCTTTCACGCTTAGACTTAAACAGCAAATCACGTGAAAGGTGAACCGGATGAAACTTACCATCAGTAGTACCCTATAGTAAAAAAATTTGTATATCTAAGAAGATTTATCAAGCAATTATCTCATTTATAACAGTGCCACTGCAACTATAGATGCATGTTTGTCTCTTCCTAATTCTAGAAGAAAAAGATGGACAAAAAACCAATCCTCTGATTGAAATACTAGACTTAGCTGTCTACCCACGATAATGAGTTCCTTTTTCAACAATTATTCAAAGAGAGAGCCACATTAGCAAGGATGATCTGTCTCAGGGATAAAATAATACTTCCTAGCACAAATTCACATAACATCCATCCTTATGTCATTCGAACTTCTTACACAAGTAGCACACATGTAAGTCCAGAACTATGAACTGAAGGGTCAAGGGTCCAAATTTGGCCATGCAAATAAAGCTAACTCTTTGACCAAAAAAATAAAGCTAATCAATGCGAAAGTGATGCTTCCACACAAAAAACCAGCGAGAAGTCACAACATCAAATATAGCACCTTTCCTGACCATGGAACAGGGTCTAATCTGTTACTGAGAGAATACAGCTTCCCAGAGGTCTAAGTTTTAAACTTCCTTTGAATTTTTTACGTTCTTACTTATCGTTAACACAAGAAAGGGATTTCTTTGCATTCTTAATGTGTAGATTGCTTTTCTTGTACCAAAAGAAGTTACCCCTAATTCCCTCTTTCGTTTGACAAAGAGGTTCATTTATATGCAATAATCATATTATAGCACAACTAAATTAGTATGAATCATTGTAGTGATCCCTCCTACAGGAAAATATTCAAGTTTACAACCCAAAACATCAGCAACTGCTTGATCTTCCAAGGAATCTTGTGCTAGTCAAATTTAACAGGGTTGACTTTAAGCCCCAAAACTGCCTGTCAAAATAGAAAAATAAATCCA
This sequence comes from Psidium friedrichsthalianum, assembly GCA_019149425.1. NCBI lineage: Eukaryota > Viridiplantae > Streptophyta > Magnoliopsida > Myrtales > Myrtaceae > Psidium > Psidium friedrichsthalianum. The sequence goes on from JAGVVM010003187.1 coordinate 35,929, forward strand.
TTCAACAAAACTTCAATGTCTCTTGTACCTTGGAACTCTTACATAATCTAAAATCCTTCAAAAAACCAAGTCTTCTGTCAAATATTAAATTCAACCAAGTTGCTTATCATCTCATTGATTTCCACATTACCACTCAGTCATAGCTCACACTCCTATAAAAGGTAAGAGCAGAAGAGAGGAGCAGAACTAGGTTCAATGTGTTAGTTACTAGTCTATAATCTACAGGTTGTCACCAGCAAACAAGAGGGATGTGCTACCCCTCTGCTCAGAATAACTAAAAAGCATACAAACTGCTATTCCAAATATAGAGGGTGATAATTCGCAGTGAGGGAGAAAGTAGTACTTTAAGGCACCTGCTGCTTTGCTACCCCGCACTTGTAAGCATCAATGTTTATACTGTCATGCATCCATTAGCTACCTCCTTCTCTTTAGGCTTGCAGTGAGGAGGATAAAGATCAAAGTCTCCATTATTAGGCAAACTAAGAGATTAGAATTAAGGGATGCAAAAATCTCAGAGCTCTTATTTATATAATAAATAAAATAAAATCAGCTTTTTCATCCAATAAAACTGACCATAATCTGCGGTACGCATGTAGCACAGTAACTTGCAAGCTTAAAAATATTAAGTACCAGTGGTAACAAACACTTCAAGAAATGTTACTCACATGCACAGGATTATTTTCTGCAGTAGTTTGTACTAGTAAGCTCATACAGTTCTCTGACACTTCTTGCTCCATTAATAGAATCAAGCTCTGCTGCAGGTTCTTTGGAGTTGCAGGGAAAACCCATCCAACACGTGTGTCACTGTCTTTTGTTTTCTCCCACCTCAATGGGAGTACCTAAGATAAGTAACTCAAACTAGTCCAATGAAAACAGCATGAACGAACTGAGAAACTGATTATGCAAGTACCAGTGTGACCACGGATTTTGTCAAGTCCTCTAGTCTTCATGTATGAGAGACACATGCCCAAGGACAAGCAAATGACAGGTAAGATTAATATCTTCCAGATTCAACAGGGACAATCTAGATCTTGAGAAATCAATTTGAAAGATGCTGAACGTATTGCAAGAAAAGAACCAGATCCTGAGACACTGTCAATAGATGAGCATACCATTCTAATGCTGAAAGGTGAACTTGGAAGAAAGTTATACTAAGTGCCATTTCATGCTTAGATTTAACAGCATATCAAGTGAAAGGTAAACTCGAAGAAACTTATCCGAAGTGCTATCATAACGTGAAACAATTTCCAATAACAATTAAGATTGATCAGTAATCACCAGATTAGAATAGCGACACTGCACCTACAAATGCCTCTCGTCTGCTCTAACTCTTAAGAGAAATACGGACGATAATAAGTCCAACACTTTGAATGAAAGTGTTAACATTGCTTTCTTGCCATGACATGATTAAGTTCCATTTGTCAAAAACTATTCAAAAAGAGATCCATTTAGTAAGGAAGATCTGTCCCAGGGATGAAAAATACTTCCCAGCATCAAGTAACATAACTTCCATTCTTTTATCATTTGAAATTTTCTTAAACAAGTCACACACTCATAATTCACAGAACTACAAAATGAAGGGTCCTAATTCAGCCATGTAAGCAAAGCTAATTCAATGTGAAAATGACATCTCCATATGAAAACTGATCATTGAGAAATCGCATCATAAGGAAATCGTCTTTTCTGACCAGACACGGATGTCTAATCTGTTACTGAAATAATTGGCATATAATTTTCTGAGGTCTAATCTTCAAATTTTCTTTACATTTTTTTCAATAAAATCAGACTTAGATCATGTTCAAATTCATTACTAAAGCTGTACAACACCAAATAATAAATGTACGAAAATTTCAAAATTCTCACCAGGCCATCTCTGCAGTTTCTGTTGATCAACTTTGCAATTATGATGATCCATCAACTAAGTTGTGAGTGGCGGCCATTTCCTTCACGGATCCTTTTGGTCAGATCTGAAGAAGAGCGTATTTGTTGCTTTCGTAACAGGCAGTCATAAATGCAGCTAATGTTACACGATCCACTCTGGTTTCCTTGTCGGTTAATTTATGAAAGAACAGTGCTGCCATTCCCACTTTTTTCTCACTGCAAAGCTTCCTCACTAATGTATTCACAGTTCGGATCCAAATTTATTTTCTAATCTCTCCAAAATCAGCAATGCATTAGCAGATTCATCTTTTTTGCAGTATTCATAGGCTAACGTCATTCGAGTAACTTCGCATGGGGATAGTCCCTTGTCTATCATCGAGTCATATAGCCGACGAGCCTCCTTCAACCTGGACTCTTGCAAAGTCCGCTGATCAAAGCGCAATAAGTGATACTATCAGGGAGACATCCATGGTCACTCATCCTGTGGAAAAATTTTATTGCTAAATTGGCATTCCCATCCCTACAGAATCCACCAATCATGGATGTGTAGGTTTCTTTGGTAGGAACTAAGCCTAGCCTGATTGCTTCTTTGAAAATCTTTTCGCTTTCTTTCATTCTCTTTTGCTTACACAAGGCAGAAATCATAATGGTGTATGTGTGTATATCAGGTTGCACAGAAAGTTTAATCATCCTGCTTAGAAGTGCTAGGGCTTGCTCAATTCTCGCCCTCTTGCACTGCTCGTTTATGAGTATACTATATGTGAACAGATCAGCTTCCAGTCCACTTTGGAAACATTTTTTCAGCATTTTACAAGCCTCTTCAAACCTACTCCTCTTACAAAGACCATCAATAAGCACATTGTATGTACAGATGTTAGGACTGAAGCCTGCATATGTCATTATGCCCATCAACTCATATGCTCTTTCGAAATCCCCACCTTTACAATGGCCGTCGATGAGAGTCGTGTATGTATTGGTGTTAGGCATCAGTCCCTGTTCTTGCATTCTGCTGAATAACATCTCTGCACGGTTCATCTTGTTTTCTCTGCAATAGCCACTGATCATGGCAGTGTATGTATGCACGTTCGGTTATAATTTTCACTCCGGACTAGCTTAAGGAAGAGTCTAAATGCCTTATCACTCCAACCCTTCTTGCAGAGACCATCAATCAATGCTGTATGAGTATACACATTTGGCTTCCAACCTTTTCTAACCATTTCCTCTAGGAGCTCAAATCCTTGCTTAATGCTGCCTTTCTTGCATAACCAATTGATCAGTGAGGTATAATTTAACACATTCGGCGTCAAGCCCATATCAGCCATCTTCCGGAAATACCAAATAGCTCGAGTCATAAACCCCTTCTCACAAAATGAGTTGGTGATCAAGGTAAGAGTAGCATTATCAATAATGAAATCTCTACCAATCAGTTTACACAACCAAGTATCTGCCTCAAGAATACTCCCCATTCGACAGTGAGCAATGACGATCAGCTTATAACTGTTAGGATCAGGAAAAACCCCTCTCTCATACAAACAATCAAACACGTTCTCTGCATAGTCAAGAAAACCCCTTTCAATGGCGACCTCCATGACAAAATTCATCAAGCGGGTAGTGGGCACCAGACCCTGATTCTGCATTTCAAGTACCATATTAATAGCCTCCTTTAACCTCCCAATCTCAGCAAAGCTTTTAGCCATACACTGCATCACTTCATTGGCCCTCTCCAAGTTACCATTACCATCAACGACGTGGCACAAACTATATAAGCCTCATAAAGTGCCTAAATCTATCAGTCCCGATAGCCCAGTAAAAGAAACTCAACGCCACCATCGAACCAGCCTCATTGGCCAGAGAGGCAACGATGGTAATGGCCTGTTCATGAGTCAAAGAATCACAATCTATGTTAAGACTGAGGTGCGGAGGCCACACTCTCACATGGGCATGCTTGTGATGAGCATCGCACACCATCGAACAGATCGATGCGACGACAGAATGAGGCTGACAGGATGGTGAAGAATCGGGTTGCGGTGAAGGGCAGTCGCCAGCGGAGTGGGAAAGTGCTCGGAGAGTGAAGTGGGCGCGAAAGAGAGAGTAGGCGTTTGAAGTTCCCGACAGTGTTTGCGAAAGTCGCCGAGGTCGGAGAAATCTAATGGAAACCATGAAAGATTTGACGAGCGATGAGAGGTCCTGACGGTGGTGGTCTTGAATCGCACAAGATGTCGAAGGGAATTCCGTTCGAGTTTAAAGCATGAAGGCGCGAGCGGTAGGATTCGCCCCAAGCACGTACTCCGCCAGGCCGGGCACGTGCCGGACCCGGACACGGTTAGTCCGGACCCGTTTTCAAAATTAAACGTATAAATTCAAAAAGAATAATTTTGACTGTTTAAGGGGACACCCAGTATAAATTCAAAAAAACAATTAATTTATATTAATTCAGTCCATCTGATCAATTTTAGCTAAGAAATTCCTGACATGCATTGCCGCTGCTGGCACTGACATTTGTAATTTTCAATAATATTTTTTTTTTATTTTATCTTTCCTTTTTTTTTTCTTTCTTTCACTTTCTTCTTGTCCCTTTCCCTTCTTCCTCAAACCCATCACCAAAGGAGAAAAAATAAAAAAAATTATAAATTATAAAAATCAAAAAATATTAAATATTATGAAAAATTACCTACGATAGTGCTAGCCATGTCATGTCAACAATTTCCAATTAAATTGGCCAAATGGATTAAAGTGGCACAAATGCAAAAGGTTTAGAACTCAATTGGCCAAAAAATAATTAGAACTGAATTAATGCAATTCTAATAAATTTAAAAAAAAATTGGTAATTCTTCCTTACTTCCTTATATAATAAACGAACCATTATAAATACGATAAACTAACACCTAAAGTCTAACGGGATCTAAACACTTACTCATACTCTCTAGCTCTGAGATCATTCATTCCTTGATTTCATGCCTTTACCTGATTCATCTTCCTCTATCAATTGCTAAAATTACAGCATTTGAAAGTACATGACGAATGATTTTGTTGAAGTGTTCTCCCATGTTAATTGACTACGGATTACTATATTTTCGAATACTGAAGTGTCCTGATACTGAAACTATCACCTTTGTTATTTATTTATTTTTTTAAGGCAAGAGAGTTTTGGGGGCCTATTCACTTAATCCAATGTACACATTTCATCAGAAGGCTCGAAAGGTGACACTTCAGATTCAACTGTCTAACATAATTGCAAGAATGTCGAAAAGAATTGCATAGATCAAAGGGTGCGCTTGTTAAGTATGTGAACAAAAGGTGTGAAGTCTCAAATAAAATATGAGATAAGTTCATTGAAAGTATTGAAATTTGTCACAAAAAACATATTGAGTCCTAAAATTATCAAAAAGTACAATTAAGTCTTAAAACTTATTAAAAAGTATAAATGAATCTTCAAACTTCAAAAAGTGCAATTAAATATTAAAACTTATCAAATTAATTAAATCAAATCATTTTGTTAATTGCACTTTTTGAAAGTTTAGAACTCTATTGTATTTTCATGATAAGTTTTAGGACTCGATTACGCTTTCATGACAACTTTAGGACTTAATTGTACTTTTTGATAATTTTAGATTCAATTACACTTTCGTGAATTGGCAAACTTCCCTTTTTCTTCACTTTTGCGCAAGCAACACAACTATGAAAGAGTACTCCACAATAAAAATGGGTTGTTGGATGCCAAAAGAAGCGGCCGAAGATGATAGAACATAATGCAGTTAATCCCAAGCTCAGTTCCATCCCCATTCTAAGTTTCTATTCTCGGCATGAAGTGCAGGTATAAATGATGTTGACAGAAATAAGCCAGCTGAACAACGCAGAGACACCAGCAAGAAATTCTCCCAGTACCAGGATGGCCAAATAGCAATATAGCATCAGGCAACTAACGAAGATCGAATTTATCAGTTTATATTCGAGGGCAAAAGAAAAAAGCAATTCGCCATGATGAGATGAACTTAATTTTGTAGGGAAAATAGTAGGCCAACAATCTCATAGAGGATTTTAACTCGGGAGAGTCCTTAGCCCAATTCATCCTAATCAAAGTCCGACGCCTGTGAATACTAGTTGCTTGTTTCACCAGCAAGCATCGAACCTTACCAAGCTTGTCTTGTTCGAACATGCAACTTGCAAGCAAGCTCAACTCCCATCTGTTATGACTCTAAAGCCCAGCAGTAGCAAACTTGAAGGCTAATAAGACAGATGATCTCCTTGCCATCAATGATAGATTTGCTGGATGGATTCACGGGATCATCAGGATCTTCAGCTGCAAGTACTTCGCTCAGACTTGTAGAGAAGAGTCTGCTGATGACCAACACCTTCACAAAAAAAAAAACCAAAAACAACTGCTCAGATAACATGGTAAAATAGTCCATTTCCTGTTTGTCCTGTAAAAGCATCTAAAATGAACGATATGATAGAATATCTTTGGTTTTGGGTTGCTCTATGAAGCGAAGAACCACTGAACTTGGATGTGAACATAGTTTTGAGCTCTTTGAGATTTAAATATCAAAACAGAAAAACAAGAGATTCTTGATTCTTACAATTCAACTTCATTACAACAAGTCAAAGATTTCTTCGATTTAACTGCCAAGCAAACTGATCAGCAGCCATTACCGCACTAGATGCCGCTCCAATTGAACCATCATACCTGTCACAAATGGGGGAAATACACGCTAAAGCATTGTCAGTAATATCTGATTGCTTAAAACTGAAAAGTATGCTTTCACTAAAGTCCTAAACCAATTCTATCTGCTAACATTCTTAAAACGTATGCTCACAGTGCCACCAAGATGAAAGCTGTTGTCTGCATGACAATCGCCCCTTCACCAGCAGAATTTGATGCGTTCATGCATCTTGCGCAGAACCAATTCTCATGGATCGATGTGACAAGATCTACAATCAAAATCACATCCAGTGAACATTAACCAATATATACTACAGCAAGCCACATGAGAGTGGATGTGTAAAGTCTAGGTTGACAACATAAACAATTTCTAGTGCATTTGATGCTTACAAGAAAATGCAAAAGTTGGATTGGAAAAAAAAAAAAGGACCTGCAATGGAGGGGCATACAACATCATCCACACTCCCACGCACTTAAGGCACACAATCAAGCACTTGAGTACAAAAGAAAGATTAACTTGACTAGAAAATTGCCCAAAAATTGAGCATGAATAAAAAGACAATTTAGAAAATTGCCAAAAAAGAAGCAAGAATAATATGACTTCGATAATACCGTAACTTTTAAAATCAAATTAAAATGAATGAGCTTCTCTATTCTAGCTTCAAAGAAGCTCATGGCCCAAGCTTTTACAAGTCTACAAACTAATTGCACCACTCTAAATAAAGAACCAGAAGTACAATACTCATAGTTGAGAAATGAGAAGGTGAAGAAAAGATGATAGCAAGAGATATGTACATTGGTTTGGCCCAATAAAAAAATTCTCTGTCTGGAGCTTTCCACATTTGAGAAAATCAAGAAATGGCCTCATTTGAATGGGATCTGCCTTTATTCCTTCTTGTTTGGCACTACAATTATGAAAATCAATTTCAATATCTCAGATAGTATATAGACAGACTTATCAAAGAAACAGGCTCATACGGGCCCAGAGTCAATTGATTTTAAGCACCCAAAGAAGCTGGAAATACATGTACCTATCAACATAACATGGGTATTCAAGCAAGAGCATCGGTTCTGCTAAGCATAACTTTCAAACTTTGTCCCAATTCCCCAATACAGGATGCACAATAACAATGTAAAGAAGATCATATGCACTCGAATCTGTGTTATCTATAAAGAACATTTAGGAGGACATGTTTTGCAGGAAAGGCCTTCCACCACACTTGACACCATGCAGCTATATCTACATGAATTTACTACACATCAATATAGAACAAGTTGTTTCCTTCTCTCCCACAAGCAGTGAGCACTAATGACCCAACCAGCACATTACAAATTTTCCTCAGAACAAATACTCACCCGCTGGGGAAAGAAAGAAAGATTTTACATTACATAACATCAAATTCCTGTCCATGATGGACAAGCAAACAGCATATTGCATTTCAACAAGCAACCCATATTTAGATAGCAGCAAGAGTGAACGGCATTGTGCTGTTAATAGAGCAGCAACAAGCTTAACCTCCAAATCGGAAATCTCTCTATGGGCTAGAATGTCTGAAGATTTGACTCAATTTCCACAAGAGAAATGAGGGGAACTAACAGTAAGAGAAGTATATGATTGTACAAAGGGAAGGATAATAAGAGCTAAACAGAAACCCATCTTCTTCCTCATATAATAGATTGGGGAAAATGATTTGGAGCCTTCAATGCCCACCAGAAGATTAACACCCTTCGTATGGAGATTGTGCCAAATGTTTCTGTTGTTGGAAGAAACTTGGTTATATGTAGAATTAAAGAAAGTGCAGGATGCTCATCTATAGGGAGGAGGAAATTGTGGAGCACATGTTATTGCTTTGACCATGGAGTCAATGTATTTTATTATGTCTGTCAGGTTAGGTCTCTAAATTCAGAATTGGGTATGCAAACCTCTGACAGATGGTCGTTGAAGTTGCTCAATGAATGTGGACTAAAAGGGGAAGAAAGTATATATAGAAAAATAGATGTGAGGCAACCTCTCAAGGAAGAGTTCCTGATCATTTGAAGACTTAGCTTAAGTAAGCTCTACAGTGGAGGTGTTCTTCCACATCGAAGCATTGACAAAGACCAAGCAAACTACAGAACTTCAGAAGAAAAAGGGGAGGCACAGGCTTGTAGAAAGCCTGATTATGGAGTAGGGTGGTGAAATGAATTGTGATGGTGGTGTAATCATGAATCTGGTAAAATGCAAATAGGAGTAGTCGCTTGTCATGAAACAGAAGTTCTGCTCGGTGGAATAGGGTTGCAGTTCGGGCAAATGATGTAGAAGTTGTGGAATCTGTTGCAACTCAAAATGGTCTTCAAAGAGCTGCTAAAGAAGGTTGCAGAAGGCACAGTATTGAAACAGATATCAAGCCAGGTTTTAAACGGTTGATAGTTCAAAATTTCCCATGCAACTGGAAATGAATTCATAGACCAGGACATCACAGACAAGAAGCTGTGAAGACATTCGGAGAATGGTGTTCGTAGATCAGCTAACCAGCTCGCCAGCAAGAGACAGAACTCTCGAGGAAGATTTAATGACTAACATTCCCTCGGCTTTACAGATTTCAGTTGATGCCGATTGTGAAGAGAAACCTCTGTGAAGTTTGTTTTGGCCAAAAGACAATCATAAAAGAATCAATTCCACCTCACTATTTCTCCAGCTACGGCATCAACCATACCAGCCAGAGAACCACACATCTATCCCACAATTATTGTCAAAACACTACCATATAGACCACACTGTATCCAAAAGGAAACATCTGAATGTCACGCAAAGAAACAAGAATTCTTCTCCAAATCAGCAAGAACCTTTACCAACTCGAGTCTTCCAATTAGATTAACATAATCCGAAAATCGGAAAACAAGATTGAACTCATTCAACCAGAACAAAAGATTTCACACACAGGACGAAAGGAATCGGTACAAGCCATACACGGTAGACAACAATCGAGAGGGTCCAGTTGGGTCATGATTGAGTAGCAAAGCTGCCTTCAACGGTTGCCCTGCGAATCGGAACCAAAGAAAAGAATGAAATTTTAAACCATTCGAGCATTCCCACTCCAATTCAACTAAACTGGAAATGATAAAGAATCGCATCAAGCTTTAGCGCTCCGCTCACCATCACCAGACCCAACGTAAGTGGAAGCCCACTTATCCCACGTCTTGTGGACGAAGGTCGTATCCACCGTCATCGTTCACCCTCTACGGAGCTCGCTCGCTCTGCGCATCCTCCACCATCTCAGTTGAGCCTCCTCCTCTCCTGCGAAGAAGGAATGTAACTCCACAAGAATGGTTGCAGCCCTAATTCCACCTTCGCAGCGAGGGAATTCAAGATTTGACATGTTAATTAAGCGTATCTCTTATTATACGAATTAACTGTAACGGAAAAATTACCAAAAAAATTCCTAAATATAATGTAATTATTCCCATTCAGTCCTCAATTTTTATTTTTTATTTTTTTATCAATTCAGTCTTCAACTTTTTGCAATCGTGCCATTTCACTCTATGTAGCCGGCCGGCGACAAATTTTCAAAAATGTTTGTTAATAAGGTTTTCATTGGTCATTTTTTTTTTTTTTCTTTTTTGGGTTTGGATAGGCAACTTCATGCCGACCACCAGCAAAGGACGCTGACCATTAGGCGAGGGTCAATGAGCCCCCTCGCCTAGCTGTGGCGAGGGTTACGAGCCCTCGCCTTGGGGCCAGCGACCTCCGCCTGCCCTCAACCAATGGCTAGTAGAAGGTTGCCCGCCCAAGCCTAAAAAAAAAAAATCAAGAAAAAAATAATTTGAAAATTTTGAAAATTATTAATATATTATTAAATATTTGCCACGTTAGCACTTATCTAAATAGACTGAATCGACATAATTGTAAAAATTTAGTTAGTTAATATAATTGCGATAAAAAAAAATTAGTATAATTACAATAAGTTTAGAATCTTTTTGGTAATTCTCCTATTGAAAAATAGAGGTAAAAAAAAAATTTACTACGAAAATCCGACGGACTACTCTAACTACTTTTGCTTATTGTGAAAGTCGGATTCGGGTACATTTCGTGAGCGACAGCTCGTGCGACATTGAATGAAGGAAGTTTTTGTAGATTCTTGTATTAACTCACTGTGAATGAAATAGCTAATCGATCCGTCGAAGAAAGGATGAGTGTATCCGTTAGTCCCCCACATTTTCCTCTTGCGGAATGCCCTTGATTAAGGCAAAATGAAATAGCTAATCGAAGCTGTCATTCTACATGCGCGCGCGGGAGAGATGCTCACCAAGGATGACGGCCTATTCTGAGTAAATCACTGATCGGAACTTTCGCGCGACCCATTCACCGAGACGGTTGGTGTTAGAGATATTCGTGATATTTTCATTAATTCTTCATATCTCTTGTGACATCGAGTTCATACTCTAAGTGAATCGTCATGGCATGCTGATGGCACCACGCCATCCTGATCATCACCGCCCCCAAAGTCGCCGGCACTCCCACCCTGTTATTTTCCCCTCCTTGACCCTTCTTTTATATCTTTTTTAATTTCCTTTTCTTTCTCAGATTAGAAATCACTTTATTATGTATCCAAAATTATATTTTTATTAGTTTCTAATGACAAAAACCGCCACAGTAGGACGCCATGCCAACAACACAGCTCGAAGGATCAACTGTCAAGCAACCGCCATTTAACCGTCTTTTAAATTTCACCGCCATGTTCTCACTATTTATTAAGAAGTCCTCGCTCCACTACTCTTCACATCGCCTCTCTCACTTCATTTCAATCGATCACTCTCTGCTCACCCACCCCTCAGGCCTTGACTCTCTCGTTGCAGATTGGTGTTGGAATTGGTATGGCTTTAGCCTTCTCCTTCCAATTCTCTTCGACTCCGGTATCGTTCGGACCCCTTACCGATTGTTTCATAAAATTTTCTTTTCTGGTATTCACGGTCAATTTCAGTCGTGTTTATCGCCTTCATCTGGCAACAACAAGGACAAGATCATGTGCGGCCATGCTTTATGTAATCCATCCGTCTCCCTTTGTATTTGTATTTTAGTCTTTCCAATGATCTCTGAAACATTGTGTGAACATGGCATTTTCACGGAAATTTCTTGTCATATCTTTTCAAAATCTCTTCAGCTCATATCTTTAGGCGAGACTACCGTTAAGTGTACATATTTTATGGGAAGATTCTTGGCCCCGCGGATGCCACTTCTTGATGCTGGTGAGGAAACATCGTTGATCTTTTCTTTCCTGATCTGCTCAAAGTTATCTCCTTTCGCCCAAGTAGTTCGTATGGTTGATCTGAATCTTGTAGGCGAACGAAAGTTTGTGGCATGGTCAACATTCATTCGTTGAAGACGGAGGCAAATGATATGCTTGCTCTTGGTATTCTCAATCCTAGAAGACACACACTTAAGTTTTTTTTTTTTTGGATCCAGAGGATGAGAATTATTTTAACTGCTGAATTTCTTCTGCTTACTATCGATTGTTCCGTACCTCAGCGTATAGGCTTGGTTGCAAGACCAGTAACTATGGGAGGAAGATCCCCAGTTATAAATCAACATAAAAAATGTTTCATCTCCTCATGCTTTTTGCGGCCTGCACGTCTCCGTAGATCAGGGTACTAATGCTATGCAGGTATAGACATCTTCTTTTACGTCTGATTCTTTCATGAAAAACTATGTGTTGCATAAGTACCAAAACTTGTTGAAATTGTTCATAAAAAATGAATTGATTGTCACAAAGCGGGAATACTTACTAGGGTTGTGTTTCCCGAACAGTTGTTACCAAATCATGCGGGACAGGAAACATAAATTGTTGTTCAGTGCTGTTAGGATCAAATAAGCTTACTCGAAGTTATTCCAGAATCAAGGTGGCTTGAACTGTTCATACATATGACGCTTTTCAAGGGCTCCATTCCGAGACATAATCAGCAACTGAACCAAACAGACAGCGGAAGGGCATTCAGGACTGGTGCTGAGGAAGAAGGAACAATTGAGCGAAGTCAATCTTGGATTTATGAAGGATATATCAGAATCAAGTCATGACTGGAAGGCTTGTCATTTGGAATGGGTTCCGTTAACTCTTTACCTGGTAACATGTCCGTTAGGGGGGCCCCCAAGAGGGGGGTCGAGCAAGTAACGACTTTGAAGCTCCAATGGCTAGCTTGAGTTTAGTTATTCCGAAACAGCGAGATGGGCAGAACACTTGTATTC
>JAGVVM010003188.1:0-38506 GCA_019149425.1 Psidium friedrichsthalianum
TTTTTTCCCCCCTTTTTTTTTTTTTTTTCTCCCCTCCCCCCCCCCCTCCCCCCCCCCCCCCCTTCCCCCTCCCCCCCCCCCCCCTCTTTTTTTCCCCCCTCCCCTCTCCCCCCCCCTCCCCCCCTTTCCCCCCCCCCCCCCCCCTTTTTCCTCCTTCCCTCCCCTTCATCCTTTTTAAAAAAGGAAGAAAAATGATACAGGACCGGAGGCTGATGATGTAGGCTGGGCCTCTCAACTGTCGGCACCACCTCAAATAAGGTTCAGCAACCGCACTAGAAATCGGGCAGGACGAGGCCTAGCGACCCTCACCTAGATCTAGTAGCAGGGTCTCCGTTCTTAGTGAGAGCCAGACAACCTGGTCGATAGGAGCCGACAACCCCAGCGATGGAGAGGTAGCCACAAGCAACGGGCTTGGTTTTTATTTTTTAGAGTCTATCTTTTTATCTTTTTTATTTTTTATTTAAAATAAAATAAAAATAAAAAAAAGTAAAAGGATAAAGATTGCCCTTTAACCCGCCTACGTCATTATGTGCTTTTTTGAGATTGACATAACCACTTAGACCCTCTTTAACACAAGGTTTACTTGAAGCCTTCTTTGATGACAATGGGGGACACTTCATGATACTTCAAACTCTTTTTTTTAAAAAAAGTCCACTTTATTTCTATTTGAAACAAGGGCCTTATTTGGGACATTTATCATCAAATTGCCCCATCCTAAGCCCTTGCTTGCCCTCCCGTGGTTCCGTGGATGGATTCGTGGTGTGACCGATGCCTTATACAGGCGTGCACATTGCACATTAGATCCAAAATTAAGAATTATTTGTGCTATTAATCTCTTAGAGAGACATAAATGGCTATTAGAATTGTAGTATTACTCCATATGTAGGACTGTAGCTGGGCCCTTCTGTAAACCCTTCCAAAACAAAAATATATCCGTAATGGTAGTTCTGAACTATACTTAGTGCCAAGAAAGGGTGGACATACTTCCTCTCTCAATTCTCTCTCATGTGTTTTTATTACGTGTGCACTTGATTTTTAATATCTTTTCTTTTTAAATTATTAGAAAATTCATAAAAAATTCGTTCTTTTAAAATTAAAAAACAAAACTTGAGGACCTTGGCCGAGCTTAGAGAACCAATTTTTTATCAAAAATTATTTTTCATATTTTTCAGTATTTTCGGCATTTTTACTCTTCAAAAATTCATAAAAAAAAATCAACGTAAAATGAGAAAATTGAAAAATCAACTTGAAAGCCCTTGGCAAGCCTAGGCAACCATTTTGGAACAAAAAATAATTTTTCATATTTTGCATTTTTTAAAATTTTTCAGAAATTAGGAAAATATTTGAAAAAAAAGTGCCATTGAGGCCACAAAAATATGAAAAAAATAGTTAGTATTTTTCTTTTAATTTTGCTCTTTCCCATTTTCGGCAAAGAAAATCTGCAAACTATTTATCTGGAAATTGGGATTACTATTGTTATATTATTTTCAAATTAATTGAAAAAATTATAGAAAAAGTCATTTTAGCCTTTGTAATTTTCGATTTTTGGCATTTCTAGAAATCGTGACATTGTCCTCTAATCTCAAAATTTTTTCATTGGTCGGATGGCACATTTTTTTTCCGTATTATGTTCGGTTTTTTTCCTAATTCAATGTATCATTGGAAGCATTTCCCAGACGTGATTATGGGAACAAACGACAAATCTTCAACAAGGCATTAACGCATGCTGGATGAGTCCAGCAAAACATGGAACTTCACGAGGATGAGACACATGGATACCCACTTGTGAATTATGCTTACGTAGTTTGTCACAAAAAATTTAACCTTTACATCCCATGGACCTTATATTTTTCCTAGATTAACACAAAAAGATGGTGTTCAATCTCAAGAATTAAAGCATTTGATAACTGGTTTTTTTTTTCTTTTTTTTCAGACTCCAAGCGATCTGGGCCTCCCAATATACAAGAACGCTCACTGCGGCAGGGCATAGAATTTGGGGTCGCACAGAGACATGGTCAAATCGAAGAATGGGCGAAGGAGAAGAGAGAAACAAGAAGAAATTTGTGCTCTCTTTCTACTGTCAAAAGATCTTGGGGGAGCTTTCTGGTTTCATTCATTGGCGTCAAAAACTCGGGAAGACGACCCATGAAGCAGTTGCGTTGATGTTGTGAAGAGCAAAAATGAGAATGAGTTGCGCGTTTGGAAGGTTGGGACATTAATTCTGTGGGGATCCATGCACTTGGAACATGGTTGCTTTACTCTGTTAAAAGGGCTTTGTCATTTCTCTCGAAATGGCCAGCAATGGCTATCTGTGATGCTTTCATCGAGCATTGGTGAAACCGGAGTCACTGAGGACATATTCATTGCCAGAACAATCAACTATCTGGCCCACTGTCGGTGAGAATAGGAGAGCTTTAGAACTTCAGGACTCTTATCTTTCTGGGGCACCCCGAGCTCACTAGATTCCTGAGTTCAGTGACTTATTTGCGGCCGAGCTAGAAATAAGTTATTAGCGCAGATAGTAGTAGTGCTGGTGGCAAATCTATCACATCTTCTTCTCGGATTATCTTGCAATAATCTTAGCGCTCCAACTCCGAAAATACTACAAAGGGCTTACAGTGTTTCAGAAATAGCTTCCTCTGTATTCACAAGCTGCACAGGGCAATCTCGAAAACCGATGAGCTGAACACCTTAGAGAGCAGATAGTCATAAAGCACCGGCCTCAGTTATAAGTTTGGTAGTTTTGGTTATGTTTACTCGTTTGCTGGTTTGCATTGGTAGAGATAACGTTTCCTCTTCAGCTCATAGGACAGCAGGATTACGAATTTGAGATTGGCCAGTGAGGAGGTTCACTTTTCATGAGTTGTAAAACAGAGACCGAAAAACTTTAGCCCCAAAAACATCCTCAGTCAAGGTGGATATGGACTAGTTATAAAGGATGTCATTCCAAGGTACCTTGTTGGCGGTTGAACAACTGAAGGGACCCAAATTATATGGTGAAGTGCAGTTTCCAAACTGAAAGCGAGATGATTGCCTAGCTCTGCACCAAGATCTCTTAAGACTCTACGGCTTTTGTATGACACCGGAGAAAGAGAGAGATTTGTTGTCTATCCTTACATGACAATGGAAGTATGGCTGACCGATTGAGAGGCAAGGGAAGTTTGAGATGTACCGTATACAGGGGATATGAAGGAATGGGTGGCCAGGGATAAAGTATGGCGTTTCATTGTGAGAAGTTCAAGGAATTCCTTACTTACTATATGTTAAGTCTAAAATAACCGTGGAGGCGGAGACCCTTGAATGCGTTCAGCTGATCAACAGATGGTGTTAGCCAAATAAGTGTAGTATGGAGATTGACTACAAAGAATTCATATATGTCCATCCAAAGATTGTAATCTGGTTGGCAAGTGCCCCTCAACCTGTTCTCGAAGTCATGGAAGGAGTAGCCCAGAAGGTGGTATTTGAATCACATGAAAAGTATAGGAACATTTATCAAAAGATCTATGTTTGTATTACCTGTTACGATCAGATACGTAAGGCAGATCCACCTAAATACCATGATTCGAATTAGAGGAGTTGTCACTAGACGATCTGGAGTCTTTCCTCAGTTGCAACAGGCAAAGTTTAACTACAACAAGTGTGGGACTATTCTGGAACCACTCTTTCATAATTCCCATTTTGAAGTGAAGGTTGGTTCTTGTCCTGAATGCACATAAAGCATGATGAGAGCATGAGGAATAGAGATCCTCCACCGAAAGAGGAGATAGCCCTCGTGATCCACCCATCTGTATTATCGATGGAAAAGGGGGGGGCGTATGATGAAAGGTGGAACATGATAATAGGTGGAGGAGGTTAGCACCGAAGGAAAGAAAAAATGGAGAAAAGGTTAATAGGAGATGGGAAAGGCATCTCGGGGAGGGGCAGGACAGAGATTTTCTTATGTAGTCCCAGTGAAACTCTATCGGGGGGGGGGGGGGGGGATAGAAGGAGGGGTGGAAAAGCAAAAAGAAAAGGGGAGTATGAGGGGTGGGTGGAAGAAAGAAGGAGAAGGAGAGAATGATCTGGGGGGCAGGCCAATTTTGGCTTCTAAATTTTGTTTTTAGAGAGAGAGAGAGAGAGAGAGAGAGAGAGAGAGAGAGAGAGAGAGAGAGAGAGAGAGAGGGATGGTCTGGACGAGGATGGTCGCGTATTCTCCGCCACCTTCTTTGGGGGACGGACTTATTCCTTGATCTTTTTCCTCTCTTCCGCGGACCAGATGGATGATCCCTGTCATCAACATTTTTGGCAGGGCAGCTTGGGGAGTTTTGGGCAGGTAAAATCAGTTATCATGAAGAAATGGATGAACGTGCATGCAAGCAGGCGAAGAAATCAACTTCAAGCACTGACTCAAAAAAAGTGAGCAGTATCGAATGGGACTTCATCACCATGATGGAGCAAGAAGAAGATCTCATTCACAAAATGTATAGACGAGTTAGAGACAGGTCATTCGAGTCCCATAATCGTAGCCATATCTCCACGCTCATCCATAAGCGTGCCATCGGAGCATCATCCATACGAGGACAATTGCCGATGCATCATCAGGTGTCGCTCCATTCAAAACAGATGCCTCTGCTTTGGGTTCTTATGCACCACCTTCAGCTGCTGGAAGTAGCAAGAGGAGATTCTCTGAAGTGCCTTTGACTTCAGCTTTTATTAACAAGGAACAACCTCAGTCGAGCTAGGGGTGAGCAACTTGGCCCACCCGAACCGGGACCGCCCGGACCGGACCGGGACCGGTGGTCCGGTTCCCGGTTCTATAGAGGTCCGGTCCGGCTCCCGGTTCCTAAAATTGGGACCGGTAACCGGGCGGTCCGGTTCCCGGTTCTCGGGTTCTAGGACCGGACCGGTCCTTTTTTTAAATTTTTTTTCCTAATTCTGTCCGTGAATTTCTTTCGGCTCCTTGGGCCTCTTATTTTTTTTTATTGGGAAGTCATTTTATATAGACGTTGAAGTTCTATAACGTTATTAACTTCAACAATTAGAGAATAATTTTGGTTATATTTTTTTTTGTTGGGTCCGGTCCGGTTCGGTCCGATCCGGTCCATTTGTCAGTCCGATCCGATTCCCGGGATGGTCAGTCCGGTTCCTGGTTCCGACAAATTGGGAACCGAGACCACCGGTCCGGTTCCCGGTTCTTGAGGAGAACCGGACCGGACCGGGAACCGATCACCCCTAAGTCGAGCTACAGGGATCGAGCTGCTAAGAGGAGAAGGGCGTACTTTGTTCATGAGGTGAGAAAGAAAAGCTTCTCTGCGATTTCTATTTGCTGCTGATTTGGTATCTGTTTGAGACAGTCCAGACTTCCATTTTTGTCTTGTAACTATTGCGATATATAAACTCAAGCTATGTCTTATTGCGATGAGCTGGTTTGTTAAGTATGCTCATAGATTTAAGGAAGCTTGGCATGATTATAGGCTTGATTGCATTCGTTTGATTTGTTGGTGCTTGATTTACCCCGTTTAAGTTATGTGTATCACGTGTTCATTAAAATGCCAAAATGAAATCCCAAACCCGTCAGACTCTCTTTACTACTTGTCTGTGCATTTTGCTCTGGATCGCATTTAGAACATGGCTTGCGCTCTCTCCCGGCTATTTTGCGCATCATTTTGGTCGAAAACCACATGTACCAAATATCGCTTGAATCTCGCCGGAGTTTTGATTTGCGGCCACCGAATGGGCATTTTTTCTGTGGTCTAAACTGCTTAGGTAAGTAGTCTATTCTTCTTGCCGTAGTGTTGTTTCGTCGAATGAAAAATAAAAATAAAAAATAAAAATTTCCAGATTAGCAAAGAAAGGTTAAATTCGAGTCTGATTTGTATTTGGGCTTTAGCGGTTTTGGGCTCATTTTTGCTGATAAGGGAAAGACTGGAGTTGGGTGGTCTTGGCTTGTTTGGATAGCTTGGGCCTGACGGGGCTCATTTTATTTTAATGTTAGGAATTTGGAGCTTGGGCCTATTTTAGGCCGTTTGGTATTGTGTCCATTGGTTGGGCTCATTCCCAGAGCCCAGTCCTTGTGAGAACCTAGGTAAGAAGGCCTAGGTTCCGCCTTGTTTGGGCTAGATCGAAAGACTGGCCCGCCCCCTTTTATTAAAATATAAAATTTAAAAAAAATTAGAAAAATTGGAAAATTCAATAAAAAAATTTCAAAATTTGGCAAAACTACGTTGTTTTAGGCCTAGTCCGGTTCGAACCCTATCGGTTTATGCTGGCCACCCGTGACGCGTGGGCTGGGTCAACCCTACTTGGTCCAAAAATATTAAAATATTAAAACATTAAAAAAATGATGATTTTAAAGATCTAAAAATGAAAAATTCCTAAGAAATTCTAAAAAGAATTTAAAAAAATCTCAAAAACTAGGAAATGGGCCATTTCAACTAGCCAATACTATTTTTGATGATTTCCTTTCCTGATCTTTCAAAATAACAATTTTGCCCCTTATAGGCAAATTGTCTTGAAAAATTCTAGAAAATTCAGAAAAATTTCAAAAATTAGGAAACGGGCCATTTCGACTAGCCAATCCTATTTTTGATAGTTTGTCTTCCTGATCTTTTCAAAATGACGATTTTGCTCTT
Organism: Psidium friedrichsthalianum; assembly: GCA_019149425.1. NCBI lineage: Eukaryota > Viridiplantae > Streptophyta > Magnoliopsida > Myrtales > Myrtaceae > Psidium > Psidium friedrichsthalianum. Next base: position 6,612 of record JAGVVM010003188.1, read on the forward strand.
TATAGGCAAATTGTCTTGAAAAATTTCAGAAAATTCAGAAAAATCTCAAAAATTAGGAAACGGCCCATTTCGACAGGCCAATCCTATTTTTGATGATTTCCCTTCCCGATCTTTTCAAAATGATGATTTTGCCCCATATAGACAAATTATCCTGAAAAATTCCAAAAAATTTGAAAAAATCCCAAAAATTAGGAAACGGGCCATTTCGACTGACCAATCCTATTTTTGATGGTTTCCCTTCCTGATCTTTTCAAAATGATGATTTTTCCCCTTATGGGCAAATGATCTAGAAAAATATTCGAAAAATTCTCAAAAACTGTGGAAAATAGAAAATGACCACATTCAACTGATTTGACTTTCACTTCTCGATCCTTGAAAAATGACCATTTTGCCCTTCTGGTCAGTTTGACCCAATCTTTTTCCAATTATCTCAAATGATTTGTCATGAAATAAAATGGTACCGAAAGGGACTAATCAAGTCCCCGGACTCTGAATCTCTGGTTCGTAGAAGTAATTTAGCTCTCCCGCTAACTTATTTAGGCTTCTAATCGAGCTATCAAGAATGATTAATGGCGACTCCAAATTCTAAAATCATTTAAACAAAAACCAAAGTTGCGATTCGGTAGGGTTGGGAGGGTCCGTATTAGGTTAGTCAACCTAATCAACCTGATAATCCGTTCACCCGATCGAAAGAAAATTAATTTCTCGGGTCGCGACAGCTTAGCGGCTTCGCTGGGGACTTGTTCTTAATTTTTGAAAATTTAAGAACCCAGAGGAATTAGGCCAGAAAAATTTCATGAAAATTCATTTGTTTTGATAATTGGTTAGATTCTAACCTTTAGGTGTTAAATGGTTTTGCATATGGGAGTTATAAGGGATGGAGTGTTTGACTAACCCGTTGTTTTGCAGGTTTGGTGTGTGTGGAAATTGTGATTTAATTTTTGAGCTATTGAAGCAGTGTTTGCATTTAATTGTCGTGCATGATTAATCGCTTTAGCACTATATCACACACGTCCCGTGGCCGGACCTGGGCCACTAGTTTTAGAATGGTATTGTGATTTGGTTCTAGCGTTCGGCGTGAGATCACGTTGAAAGTTAGTCCAGATTCAATCTCAAATCTCTTTTCAAAAATGAGTTTTAAAAGTTAAGCCTTAGACTTGGTAATATTACCGAAGCAGGGGTTATAATTTTTAACTCGAGCAGCCGAAGTGGGAAAGCTCGGCTAGTCCTAGTTACATTGTGGGATCACGGCTAATTTTGATTATGTGCGCGAGATTGTCGCCTTGCCGTAAGTCTTTTGCTTCAATTTGTGAGCCTTTAGGATAAATAGACTAAGATTTAAACTCACGATTCATGTGCATGTCTATGTGATTGGTATGTCTTCAAGGTGAAGTAAGTTCTCTAACTTTATCTTATATTTATTTTCGGTCGGTTCATGTTAGGTGTCGGTCAAATTTTGAACTTAACATCGTGGTCATTTTTTTCAAAGAAAATAAAAATCAAATTGTTGTCCCATTTCTGAAAAGAAATCAATGCGGAAAGATCCCTTTACGGAATTTTATTGATCAATAAAGAATTTTGTCACATTTTTCCTGCTTCGATAAAAATGAGATTTTCTTAACAAAATTACTCTTGAAAATTTATTGTGATAATAGAAGAAAACTCCTTCAGAAAATTTGATAAACTTTAAGAGATTTTATCACATTTTTCAAGTTATAAAAACCTACAAGAAAATTCTTTTTGAGAAATTCACCCGTGTCCTCCTAAGAAAATTTCATTTGATTTCTCCATAAAAATGGAAAAACAAAATTGGACTAATGTAGGAGTTATGGACCGACCTCTCTTGGATCACATACTTATTATTTCCTCTACTTTTGCAGGGAATTATAGGTACCCCAAGCGGGAGCAAAATCGGTTTAACGATACGCCAGGGATAATCTTCGAGAATACGAAAGGATGGAAAATTGTCGATCCCTTAACCCTAGGGCAAACGAAGAAGTCCATCCTCCTAGAGACGGAATCGCGTCAATCAGTGAGCATGTATGGGCTATGTATTTTGATACGGCGGTGAATTTATCCGAATCATGCGTGGGGGCATTTTTAATGCATTGGAGGGGTTCCTGTACTTTCTTTTGAGAAAGCATAGATTATGTAATCAGAACCCAAGAAGCAAGCCCAACCTTGCAATGCTTTCTTGGCTAAATTAGTCAAAGCATTTGATGAAGGATCGGTGTTTTATTACTGAGCATGGCCCACAGGTATTTCTACCGACACTACACGCGATCGACACGAATAAGTGGGTACTAAAAGAGACAAGATACAAGTGAAGTGGGGCACGCAACAGGTGGCCCGATTCATTTATTGGCACACGGATCAAGTGGTCATATCTGTAATAATTCACATGGCTGGTTACAGGTCTCACTGTGACTAGTGGGGGCCGTCGGCGAATCCTTTTTCTGTGTTCTTGATATCATCATTAGAGGGGAGTGATGGGATCTCGCCTTTATCTGTTAGACTGTATGTCATCATCTTGCGGCTACTATCTGTCAAGATAAGATAAAGTGAAGGCAATCCTACTAGTTGAGGTAGAGATACGTTCACTACGTATTTTTTCGAAAGCACAATTGATAGAGGCGGATTAGATCCAGTAGAAGCGAATGACCTTATCCTACGAAGGTTGCTGCCAACGGTCCCTCTTCCAAAAGGGAAGATTGCTTCGAACTATGGTGGCCTATATGTCGTGAAGAAGGTGCTCCTAGGAGGTGTTTTGATCCTAGCTGAGATGGATGGTTGTATTTTATCTAGCACAATTAACTCTGATTTTGTAAAGAAAAGAAGAGATGGCGAAAGATTAAAGCATAAACATGCGAAATTTTTCTCTCATTCCATACAAGCCTTACAACAGTCACTGGGGAGGAGAGGTAAAACCAAATTGAGCCCTAATAAGCATCACAAAAGAGCTCAACTGACTCTCCATGAAATTAATATTCAGCCTACACCGAGCAATCTGGGATTCGAGATCCGCAAGTTTGAAGAACAGGCGAGTACATTTCTCCTTATGCCTAGCTGCGTTAACCTCATGATGTTCAATGGCGAATTTTAGATTTTCGATCAAGTCTATCTCGAAAGCTATATTCGCCGTTAGATCTTCGAGTCTCTCTTCCAGCCACTCACATTTGAATTTCATCACGATATCACTCGGGTCATGCTCAAAGTAAGTCTGGTTCAAAGCTAGGTGCTTCACCAACTTCTCCCTCTCGTGAACCAACAGCGAGGCTCGTTCATCAGCAGACTTGACAGCCTTCTTGTACTGGGTAACCGCGTGTTCTGTAGACTCCAAGCATTCAGATCGATTTGGTAGCGACCTTTCACGATGCGGGCTAAGGTGACCGTTTCATAAGTGTTCCGGCAAGCCTCCAGAAAATTGATAAAGACGTGTGGGAACGCTCTATATTCTCTCTCCAAATTTGTGCCTTCAATCGAAGAAGCATTTATCTCCCTGAATAGACCAAAGATCTCAGCTTCAACGCTCGGATGATGGGCTATATAAATATAGCCTCGACCAAGAAGGTGATAAAGTTTCTCCCATTTAAACATAACTTTAGCCGAGAAGATGTGGGTAGGAAGATTGGTTATTATCGTTAAAATGATAGAGAAGAGAATCGAAACAGACGAGTGGAATGCGAAGGTGATAACCTACCTCGCATTAAATATTGATTTCACAGTGGCAATCTCTATTGGTCAAATTTTTTTATCTGCCATTCCCTTTGGTGGTACCTTTGTTGGCTCAAATCCCCGTTAGTCTAGAATCTCGAGCCGAGCAAATCCGAAATCTTTGCAAAAAAGTTTGAGGTGACGCCATCACTTTGAAAAAGAAAGAAGGAAAAGATGACCTGAGTGGGAGATAAGGCAAACTTTAGCAGAAAAGAAGAGAGAGTTTGTCTTCATTTGTAGACAGAGTGAAAGCTCACTTGCAAAATCAACGGTTGAAACAGGTGGGAGAGATCATGACAGGGGCTCTCCTACTATGAAAAGATGAAAGAAGACAAACCGAGCGAGAGATACGATAAAAAAGTTGAGAAAGATAGAAATCTTGGAAGAAGTAGTACAATTTCTAAAGTCACGTCTAAATCTTAAAATAGGTGCCCTCTTGGTAATCTTCATCTGTACTTAGAAGAGAGTCTTAAAGCACATACGGTCGCTCAGAAAAATTCAGAGGGAGTGAAAATACGAGGAAGAGTAACAAACCTTGAGGGACCAGTAACTAGTGAAGGATGTCTCAACCCAACACATTTGAGAGCTATCATCACTTACTGAATATGGGAGATGAAGAGTTCGAGATCATGTTCGGAACTAAGACGATGGAACCTGGCCCTTCCACCAACAACGTCCAAGATCTCAACAAAGATAAAGACAACAACAACAAGGGTCAAAAGAAGCGTTACCATCACCACACTGAGCATCAAGTTCAAAAGCTTGAAAATTTTTTGACGGAGCACCTATCCCATATAACAGGCAAAGAATACAACCGAGCCAAGAGGTAGGGCTGGAACCTTTGCAAATCAAGTTTTAGTTTCAAAATAGGCGAACCCGGGTAAAGACTCAACATGAGCGCCATGAAGTCGAATTTCTAAGAGCTGAAAATGAAAAACTCCGAGCAGAGAACAAAAAGTATAAGGAAGCTTTTGACACCTTACCTACCCTAACTGCAATAGCCTCCTCACCCTCGACGAAAGGCAGCAGCTGAGGATCGAAAATGCCCGTTTGAGAGGTGAGTTAGATCAATTCCCAACAGAATCAAGTTTTGTTGGAGGAATGTACAAAAAGACCGATCCTATGGAGTTAGTATTGGTGCCTTCCGAGGAAGAGGGGATATATCACCACCAAACATATATTATTGACGATGAGATTGCCACCATGATAAACCAGTTCGATGTTGATGAAGCACTAGGGCTGTAATGTGCATACGGAACCTGTATTTTGAAGTCAGTGATCACGGGTCCTTCCACATGACCAATGCGTACCTGATCCGGAATGAAGCTAGCTGATCACTGGAAAGCCTACAAAGGAAGCAAAATCGATCCGGAATGCATATGTTTTATTCCATTACCTGGGATATTTTCTGTTTTTTATAGATGCCTGGAATTAATACAAAAAGCAAGAAGTAGTAATTTCCTTTCTTCTTATTAAATGCTCGGATCTGTTATTGCACTAAACTTGGGGCAAAATTAATTGCGAGTAAAAATTTGCGTAAACTCGAACGGTAACTCTGTATCGTTTCAATTTACTCTCAGTTGCTCTAGTTTTAAATTGAATCCCTTCCATTTTCAGGAATTTGCAAACCGTCCCAAGAATACAGTCATACCCAAGTGCAAGGTTTTCTTGTTGAACAAAAATTGGGGCTAATCAATGCATAGCTTCAAATAAAGAAAAATGCGAAAGAAAGATCCGAGCAATCTCAAAGATGGGTAACTTTGTATCGTTCCAATTTACCCATAATCGTCTCGAGTTCTGAATTGATTTATTTCATTCTTAATAGGGATTGCAAATTGCCTTGAAAAGCACCATGACATGAAATTACCCAGTGCAATGCAACAAGACCGTGTTATCTCGAGGATTAATACTTAAAAAGAAACCCCCATGGACGCCTCGGTCCCGTGGGCTTGATGGCATGAGGGATGACAGTGGTCCGAAGCGGTCCGAGTTCGATCCTCAAGGTCGGGGAATGTTGTAAATATTATAAATGAATAATACAATTTTTTGCACATTTCTTTTTGCAGAAAAAAGCAAGAATACTCGACGAACAAGATTGAAATCAATACTTTGCTACAACCTTGGCCCTAATGGTGAAGTGTCCAATGAAAGTCAAGGGAACTCAACCAGCGAAGCTGATAAAAGGGTCATGCAAGGCATTCAAGATGAAGGGTAAACCAGTATCGTTTCAGTTTATCCCTTCCATAGGAAATATTTACACTAATATTTAACATGTCGAAGGAGATAACCCCAACGAGAAAAATTATGATCATCTGACAAGATCCATTCTGATAAAAATGGGGTAAATTGATGGCAAACCCTGAATTGAAAAGGACAGTATGTTTTCTTTAACTCATTTGGTTTCAAGAATAACCTTTATGCTTTCTTTCTTGCAGGGGCCATTCGACCGACGACCATGACGGTTGTCAACATTAAACAAGCCCAAATGCTCCTTCACCCATATGTTTTATTGTGCAGGGACAAAGTCAGAGACAAGCCACTCCTCGACTTAAGGAGGAAGCTACCCAGTTTGTTCGATCTGCCCGCATGTCCAGGGGCAATTCAAATTCTCCAATTCTTAAGAATTTTCTTCCATACTTGTACATTCTGTAAATACGCGTGATGTTAAAAATTGCCACATTTGCATTGTGTTTACACATTCCATGATTTATGCATGACTATTCTGCATGTTTAATTTGTCAATTCTGACTTGGAGCATAAACTACACATGGTGCAGCGAATGCGTAGAATGGGGCATGACAGGATGATGAAAGGCAAGCCATTTCCACACATCCTATATTTTAATCCACAGTGAGTCGTGTGCTAAATAGGTTCTGCATTCCCCAAGATAATAGGTCTTCTCGCAAAAGGTACGATAACCGAAGAGAAGGAGGCAATCATTTCTCTATCCTAAACACTACAGGTGACCACTGACAACCCATTTGAGCGGTGATTTTATAACCCCTGTCAAGAACCACCCCATCCCGTGGCCAAATGGAGGTAGTCCTAGTAATAGCACGAGGTAAATGATTAGCAAATTTTCTTGCTCAGACTAAAATCATTTTCCGAGTGTTTCTTTGCTTTTAACCTTGTATGCTAATTCAAGTGCTTTAGGACGTTGAAGAGCATTCGTTTCTCTATCAAACACACTTTTATCCTTTACATTGCCCAATTGAGCTTACATATTCATTTCTTAAAACCCCATTGGTGATTATTGCTCATTTTAAGATGAAGATGACGCCACCTCAAAGCAGAAGAACTTAGAAAAAGTCGATCTACATAGAGTTCCCGAGTCAATTCTTCAAGTGTGATCTTTGATATATATGTGTATAATGGCACGATCTTTGAAAATCCCTTTTTCTATTAAAAAAAGGGAAGAAAGTCGGTCCCGAGCATGAAAAAGCAAAGTGTTAGTTAAAAGCAAGGTCAATGCTCATTCAAATTAATGTTCATTTTTGAATACCTTTGAAGACTCAGTGAAAACATATTATCTCATTCTGTAAATCCCCAATGAGATCTGATTGCAAAAGAAAAATCTTTGAAGGAGTCAAGTTGCGAAACATACTCAGTTGAAGTTTGCGCCATTCAGGAGCGACAACGGTATCAGCAGAAGTTGACACCATTCTCATAGAACGATAGTATTCTTTGAGGATTATTCTAGAGGGTCGAGACTGATGACAAAGATGTAATAATCACCAACGTCAAACCCACCTCATATATCTTCTGGGCCAAAATAAGCCTTCCTTAGTCCCCAATCCCAACCTACGTTACAACTCATGAAAGTCTTTTCTGATTAAGGCGCTTAAGTTAACGTAGAGTTGAATGATCTTAAGCATTGCTCAAAAAGGTACAAGCAAGACTATTTCTCTCTCATTTTTGCAGGGTTCTTGACTTGTAAACCCCGAGCAGATGATGAAGACCTTTTTTTCTCAATGGCCTTGGCTCAAAAGAGTTCCCTTTGGTAAGCCTTTGACCTAGCCTATATTATGGTCATAATCAAGACCTCCAGATCGGTTTGATCGTACTAATTGCGAGATTACTCAGACTCTTGCTGAGCGCGATGATGGTAAGTTGAGTGATTTCTTTTTCAATCCTGCAATCAGGATGAACAACCTTTCTCGAGAGTGAGAGGAAACCCTTTCGGACTGAAGTCCCCCATTCAGATTACATTTAAGGTGTTCATACTATGATAACCTCCTTAAATAGAATTGATAATGCAAACTTGACAGAATAGTTATGCATGATCTATATTTTGATTGATTGCATCATGAGTTATTACACATATTGCTTCTAATCATTGCAAACTTGGCGGAATAGTTTTGCATGAACCGATGAATTAATTGATGAAAAGTGCTTGTACATGTTACCTCTGACACTGCCTGACAGGTAACACGTTCATGATGTTTGGATTATCTTCCAAGGTCTCGAAATTCATTTGGCAATCATTGAATGAACAAGTTTAGTTGTCAAGGAAACCACCAGGCGTTTCTTCCAAATCCTCAGGAAGTATATCTTCAACCTGAACCTTTCAAGAGGATGAATTCTAATGATTGTCAAAGTGCTCGATTCCATTGCGGCAATCCACCTTCTTCAATGAAGCATGATTTGTCTCGAAAGTAGAAATGTTTGAGATATTTTGATCTATGCTTCTTTGGCTTATTCCTAAGGCAAGAGGAGAATACAATTTGAGTTTGAGCTTCTGCAGGATTCCTGGTCTCTCCAGATACTAGAATGGCACTCTTCATGATAAGATAACTTGGATTTTAGCTTCTGCAGGGTTTCTAATCTCCCCAAATCCCAGATTGGCACCCAAAAAATAATTTCTTCAGTTAATACCTCTTCTGTCTACCCTAAAAAGGTGACATTTAGGTAATCATTAGTGATTTCTAACATTGAATGATCCATTCTCAAGTCCTGAGTTGCAGACACCACATACACGAGCCCTTTTGGTAAAGTATGTCGCCTTTAGAGCCCTTCTATTGGAAATCCTAATACGGAACGATCCATTTTTAAGTCCTGAGTTGCAGGCACCACATAGACGAGCCATTTTTGTAGGACATGCCGTCTCTAGAGCCCTTCCATTGGAAACCCCAATACGGAACGGTCCATTTTCAAGTCCTGAGTTGCGGGCACCACATGAGCGAGCCCTTTTAGTAGGGTATGCTATCTCTAGAGCCCTTCCATTGGAAACCCCAATACGGAATCGTTCATTTTCAAAAGTCTTCTTATAGGCACAAAGTCCTTTTTACAGGTACTCCTTCGGCAAATATTACACCGGGGGAGCCGTTTACAAAGTCCTTCTTACAGGCACAAAGTTCTTCCTACAGGTACAAAGTAGGCACTCTTTCGGTAGATCCATATCGGGCAAACCATTTTCAAAGTCCTTCCTATAGGCATAAAGCTTTTCTTACAAGCATTTTCTTCGGTGAACCCGATATCGGGTAAACCGCTTAATAAAATCCTTTAATTAGGAATTCTATCATGGTACGACATACCATACGGGTCAAAATGTAGGCGAATCCTCTAATAGGATAGATCACAACTAGATCCATTTAATTAGGAAATCTGCCATGGGTTGACCTACCATACGGGTCAAAACTTAACCTCCCCGGAGTATCTTTAGAATGAATCTTTAGGTGTTTGTTCAAAGAGCATTCATGTCACGCAACAGCCGTAAGACGGGCGGGTAAGTGCCAGGTAAACTCTCCACTCTATCTCTCCCTCGCTTCATAAGCCTCCTCAAACACAGTATGGATCAAAACTTGCCCAGAGAGGTATTAGAGATTGCATGTCACGACTCTTTTTATTTCCCTAGGTTAAGTCGATTAGGATTCAAGTGTTATCTCGTCTTTGAAATGAACTGCTACCGAGTTTCCTTTCAAAGAGGGGCAGTTGTTGACACTTGATTTTTAATTAATTTTTCTCTTTTAAAATTAATAGAAAATCCATAAAAATTTATAAAATTAAAAAATCAACTTTGGAGACCTTGGCCGAGCCTAGGGAACCAATTTTGATCAAAAAATAATTTTTCATATTTTCAGTATTTTTCGGCATTTTTATTTTCAAAAATTCATAGAAAATCAAGTAAAAATAAGAAAATTGAAAAATCAACTTTGGAAACCTTGGTCAAGTCTAGGCAATCATTTTTAAATAAAAAATAATTTTTCATATTTTTTTCATTTTTAATATTTTTCAGAAATTTGGAAAATATTTGAAAAAAATTGCATTTGAGGCCACAAAAATATGAAAAAATGGTCAGTACTTTTATTTTTATTTTTCTTCATTTTGGCCAAAGAAACTCTGCAAAAAATTTTCTGGAATTGGGAATTACTTTGTTAATCTCACTTTCAGATTAATTGAAAAAATTATTGAAAATTCATTTTAGCTCTGTAGTTTTCGATTTTTTCATTTCTGAAGTCGTGGCATTGTCCTCTAATTGTCAAAATTTTTCATTGGCCTGATGGTACATTTTCCGTTGTTGCGTTCGATTTTCTGAATTCAATTTATCATTTGAAGCGTTTCCTAGATAGTGATTTATGGGAACAAACGATAAATCTTCAGTAGCATTCATTGCATGCTTGGACAAGTCCAGCAAAACATGGACTTCACGAGGATGAGACACATCAATACCCACTTGTGGATTATGCTTGCGTAGTTTGTTCACAAAAATTTAACCTTTACATCCCCCGACCTTATATTTTTCCTAGGATTCAACACAAAAAGATGGTGTTCATCTGAAGAATTAGAGCATTTGATAACTGGTCGGACTCTAAGCGATTTGTCGTCCCAATATACAAGAAGCTCACTGTGGCAGGGCATAGAATTTGGGTTGCACATGGAAGACATGGTCACAATTCGAAGAATGGGCGAAGGGAGAAGAGAGAAACAAGAAGAAAGTTGTGTGCCCTTTTCTACTATCAAAAGATCTTGGGGGAGCTTCTTGTTTCATTCATTGGGTCAAAACTTGGAAGACGACCCATGAAACGGCTACGTTGATGTCTGTGAAGAGCAAAAATGAGGAACGAGTTGCACGTTTTGGAAGGTTGGGACATTAATTCTGTGGATCCATGCACTTGGAACATGGTTGCTTACTCTATTAAAGGCTTTGTCATTTTTCTTGAAATAGCCCGTAATGGGCTATTTGGGATGCTTTCACCGAGCATTGGAAACCCGAGTCAGTTGAGGACATTATCATTGTAGAACAAACAACTATCTGGCCCACTCTCGGCTGAGATAGGAAAGCTTTTAGAACTTCAGACTCTTGATCTTTCGGGGACACCCCGAGCTCACTGGGATTCCTAATTCATTGGACTTATTTGTGGTAGAGTAGAAATAAGTTATCAGGGCAGATACCTAGTGCGGAGGCAAATCTCTCACATCTTTCATTCTCGAATTTATCTTGCAATAATCTTATTGGTCCAACTCCAAAAATACTTACGAAGGGCTATAGTGTTTTAGGAAATAGCTTCCTCTGTACTTCACAAGCTTGCACAAGCATCTCGAAACCGATGAGATGAAAACCTTAGAGAGCAGATGGCCATAAGCCACCGGCCTTAGTTATACGTTCGTAGTTTTGGTTTTGTTGCTTGTTTGTTGGCTACATTGGTAGAGATCATGTTTCCTCTTCAGCTCATATGTATAGTAGGATTATGAATTTGAGATTGGCCAGTTGAGGAGGTTCACTTTTCATGAGTTGCAAACAGCGACCGGAAACTTTAGCCCCAAAAACATCCTCGGTCAAGGTGGATATGGAGTAGTCTATAAAGGATGTCTTTCCAATGGAACCTTGTTGGCTGTTGAACAACTGAAGGACCCAAATTATACGGGTGAAGTGTAGTTCCAAACTGAAGCCGAGATGATTGGCCTAGCTTTGCACCAAAATCTCTTAAGACTCTACGGCTTTTGTACGACACCGGAAGAGAGATTGGTTGTCTATCCTTACATGACAAATGGAGGTATGCTGACCGATTGAGAGGTAAGGGAAGTTTGAGATGTACCGCATCCAGGGGACATTGAGAGAAGGGGTAGCCAGGGATAAAGTACGGCGTTTCATTGCCGATAAATTCAAGGAATTCTTACTTACATATGTTAATTCTAAAATTGACCGTGGAGAGCTGAATGCGTTTAGCTGATCAACAGATGGTGTCAACCAATAAGTGTAGTCTGGAGATTGACTACAAAGAATTCGTATATGTCCATCCAAAGATTGTAATTTGGCTAGCAGGTGCCCGTCAACCTATTCTTGAAGTCATAGAAGGAGTAGCCCAGAAGGTGGTATTTGAATCACATGAAAAGCATAGGAACATTCATCAAAAGATCTATGTTTGTATCTACCTGTTACGATCAGATACGTAAGGCAGATCCACCTAAACACCATGATTCGAATTAGAGGAGTTGTCACTAGATGATCTGGAGTCTTTCCTCAGTTGCAGCAGGCAAAGTATAACTACAACAAGTGTGGGACTATTGTAGGACCACTCTTTCAGAATTCCCATTCTGAAGTGAAGGTTGGTTCTTGTCCTGAATGCACACAAAGGGACATGAATGCACATAAAGCATAATGAGAGCATGAGGAATAGAGATCCTCCACCGAAAGAGGAGACAGGTGTAATGATTCACCCATCTGCATTCTTGTGGAAAAGAGGGGCGTATGATGAAAGGTGGAACATGATAATGGGTGAAGGAGGTTGGCACCGAAGGGAAAAAAAGGAGAAAAGGTTAATAGGAGATGGGAAAGGCATCTCGGGGAGGGGCAGGACTGAGATTTTCTTATGGAGTCCCAGTGAAACTCTATTTGGGGGGGGGGGGGAATAGAAGGAGGGCTGGAAAAGCAAAAAGAAAAGGGAAATATGAGGGGTGGACAGAAGAAAAAGGAGAAGGAGAGAATGATCTGGGGGGCAGGCCAATTCTAGCTTCTGAATTTTTTTTAGAGAGAGAGAGAGAGAGAGAGAGAGAGAGAGAGAGGATGGTCTGGACGAGAATGGTCGCGCATTCTCTGCCACTTCTTTGAGGGACGGACTTCTTCCTTGATCTTTTTCCTCTCTTCCGCGGACCAGATGGATGATCTTTATCATCAACTTTTTTGGCAGGGCAGCTTGGGAGTTTGGGTAGGTAAAATTAGTTATCATGAAGAAATGATGAACGTGCACGCAAGCGGGCGAAGAAATCAACTTCAAGCATTAACTCAAAAAAAGTAAGCAGCATCGAATGGGACTTCATCACCATGACGGAGCAAGAAGAAGATCTTGTTTACAAAATGTATAGACTAGTTGGAGACAGGTCATTCGAGTCCCATAATCGCAGCCATATCTCCACGCTCATCCATAAGGGTGCCATCGGAGCATCATCTGTACGAGGACAATTGCCGATGCATCGTCAGGCGTCGCTTCATTCAAAACAGATGCCTCTGCTTTGGGTTCTTGTGCATCACCTTAAGTTGCTGGAAGTGGCAAGAGGAGATTCTCTGAAGTGTCTTTGACTTTAGCTTTTATTAACAAGGAACAACCTCAGTCGAGCTACAGGGATCGAGCTGCTAAGAGGAGAAGGCCGTACTTTGTTTTTGAGGTGAGAAAGAAAAGCTTCACTGTGATTTCTATTTGTTGCTGATTTGGTATCTATTTGAGACAGTCAGACTTCCATTTTCGTCCTGTAACTGTTGCAATATATAGACTCGAGCTATGTCTTATTGCGATGAGCTGGTTTGTTGAGTATGTTCATAGATTTAAGGAAGCTTGGCGTGGTTATAGGCTTGATTGCATTCGTTTGATTTGTTGGTGCTTGATTTACCCCGTTTAAGTTATGCGTATCACGTGTTCATTAAAATGTCGAAATGAAATCCCAAACCCGTCAGACGCTCTTTACTACTTGTTTGTGCATTTTGCTCTGGATCGCATTTAGAACGTGGCTTGCACTCTCTCCCGGCTATTTTGCGCATCGTTCCGGTCGAAAACCACATGTACCAAATATCGCTTGAATCTCGCCGGAGTTATGATTTGCGACCACCGGATGGGCATTTTTTCTGTGGTCTAAACTGTTCAGGTAAGTAGTCTATTCTTCTTGCTGTAGTGTTGTTTCGTCGAATGAAAAATAAAAATAAAAAATAAAATTTTCAGATTAGCAAAGAAAGGTTAAATTCGAGTCTGATTTGTATTTGGGCTTTAGCTGTTTTGGGCTCATTTTTGCTGATAAGGGAAAGACTGGAGTTGGGTGGTCTTGGCCAGTTTGGATAGCTTGGGCCTGACGGGGCTCATTTTATTTTAATTTTAGGAATTTGGAGCTTGGGCCTATTTGAAGCCGTTTGGTATTGTGTCCATTGGCTGGCTCATTCCCAGAGCCCAGTCCTTGTGAGAACCCAAGTCAGGAAGGCCTGGGTTCCGCTTTGTCTGGGCCGGATCGAAAGACCTGGCCCGCCCCCTTTATTAAAATATAAATTTAAAAAAAATTAGAAAAATCAGAAAATTCAATAAAAAATTTTTAAAATTTGGCAAAACTACATTGTTTTAGGCCTAGACGGTCGAACCCTTTCAGTTTGGGTTAGCCACCCGTGAGGTGTGGGCCGAGTCAACCCTACTTGGTCCAGAAATATTAAAATATTAAAGTATTTAAAAAAATTAAAAAAATGATGATTTTAAAAATCTAATAATGAAAAATTCCTAAGAAATTCTAAAAAAAAATTTAAAAAAAATCTTAAAAACTAGGAAACGGGCCATTTCGATTGGCCAATGCTATTTTTGATTGATTTCCCTTCCTGTTCTTTTCAAAATGATAATTTTGCCCCTTATAGGCAAATTGTCTGAAAAATTCTAAAAATTCAAAAAAATCTCAAAAATTAGGAAACGGGCCATTTGACTGGCCAATCCTATTTTTGATGGTTTCCCTTCCTGATCTTTTCAAAATGACGATTTTGCTCTTTATAGGCAATTATCTTGAAAAATTCCAGAAAATTCAGAAAAATCTCAAAAATTAGGAAACGGCCCATTTTGATTGGCCAATTCTATTTTTGATGATTTCCCTTCCTGATATTTTCAAAATGACGATTTTACCCCTCATAGGCAAATTGTCCAGAAAAATTTCAGGAAATTCGAAAAAATCCCAAAAATTAGAAACGAGCCATTACGACTGACCAATCCTATTTTTGATGATTTCCCTTCCTAATCTGTTTAAAATGACGATTTTTCTCCTTATGGGAAAATGGTCTCGGAAAAATTTCGAAAAATTCTTAAAAACTGTGGAAAATAGAAAATGACCACATTCAACTAATTTGACCTACTTTCACTTCTCGAGCCTTGAAAAATGACCATTTGCCCTTCTGGTCAGTTTGACCCAAACTTTTCCCAATCATCTCAAATGATTTTTCATGAAATAAAATGGTACGAAAGGGTATTGAGTAATCTAGCGTAACCAAGTCTCCGAACTCTGAATTTCTGGTTTGTAGAAGTAATTTAGTTCTCTCGCTAACTTACTTAGGTTTCTAATCGACTATCAAGAACGATTAGTGGAGACTCTAAATTCTAAAATCATTTAAACAAAAACCAAAGTTACGATTCGGTGGAGCTTGGGAGGGTCCGTATTAGGTTAGTCAATCTAATTAACCTGATAATCAGTTCACCCGATCGAAAGAAAACTAATTTCTCGGGTCGTGACATTACGTGCCAAATATTGGCATACCACGAGGACATCCTTGGGTAATTTTTGCCACATCAATTTTGCCTCAAACATATGCCTATTAAAATGAGTCATAAATCAATTTCTTAACACATATACAATAGGTGAATTATTATATGGATTAATAATATTCGACAAATGGATCATAAATGGGTTTAAATATGATAGTGTTAAATGGGTCATAAGTATGTCATAAATGGATTTACAACTTTCTTAGACCAACTAACCTTTTATCTAAAAAAAATTCAGGAATTATTTGTGCTATTATCCCTTAGATAGACATATGTATTAGAATTGGAAGTATTACTTCATATGTAGGACTGTTGCTTTGGGCCCTTTTCCGGTAACGTTTCTGTTCCCGGAATAAGTTTTGGAATAGAAATACTTTTTTGTGTTTCTGTTCTCGGCAATGATTTATGGGAATAGAAACGCGTTTGGTAAATACAAAATGTTTCTATTCTCGAAACAAAAAAGGAACAGAAACGCATTAGATAATTGCATAAAGTTTTTGTTCTCGGAACAAAAAAAAGAACAAAAAAAATTTTTTAATTGCAAAAAATTATGTTCCTGATTTTTCATTTAATTCTATTCATAATTTTTTCAATATAGATGAGATCAATAATTAAAAAAAAATGAAAGCGAAGATAAATAAGAATTGAGCAATGAGAACATGAAATATGTCTTCCATAGATAGGAAAAATTACAATTATGAGTCATACATAAATGTTTCGAAGTAGATAAAACTATGATTACATAATTGAATACAAATATTGTTCGATAAACTGTAATTAAAAAGTGCATTTGGATATAACTTTGACATAAATGTCGTTTAATAAAAAAAATACCATTTGTAAATGATTCGATTTATCAATTAATTTTTATTATTTAGAATTTTGTTATTTCTTATTTTTGATTTTTTGATTTTTGATTTTTAATTTCTTTCTTTAAATATTTTTTTATTTTTTAATTAATTAATTTTTGAAAATTATTTTTTATATTTTCAAAAAAATTATTTTTACATTTTTAGTTAATTAATTTAATTATTTTTATTTTTTTTTGTTTTTTTTATTTTTTTTTTATAAAAATATATATTTTTATTTTTAATCATTTATTTTAAATTTATTTATTTGATTATTTTTTTTATTGTTTCAATTTTTAATCTTTTTATTATTTGAATTTTAATTTTTAATTCTTTTATTTTCGAAAAAATTATTTTTTTATTTTTATTTTTTTATTCTTTAACTATTTTTATTTTTAATTACTTTCATGAAAGTGTTCCCAATTGTTTCCAAAAAATGTTCCAAATGTGTTTCTAAAAAGTATTCCGGGAACATAGAAGCAAGTTTTTTTTTGTTTCTTGTTTCTGTTCAAAAGTGTTTCTATTTGTTAAAAGTGCTCTCGGAACACTTTTGAAATATTTTTTTACCTTACGCGTTTTGTTCCCAAAGTGTTTCGGGAACACTTTAGGAGCAGAAACACTTTTTCTAGAGTGTTATCATACGCAGTCTTAGTGACCAAGAAAGGATGGGTATAATTCCTTTCTCAATTCGCTCTCATATGTTTCTATTACGTGCCAAATATTAGTAGGCCACGAGGACATCGTTGGGTGATTTTTTGCCCCATCAATGTTGCCTCAGACATAAACCTATCAAAATGAGTCATAAATCAATTTCTTACCACAAGTATAATATAATAGTTCCCCCCCCCCCCCCCCCAAAAAAAAAAACATGTGTACAATAGGTAAATTGCTATATGGATTAATGATATTTGACAAATGAATCATAAATGGTTTTAGATATCATAGTGTTAAATGTGTCGTAAATGTGTTTATAGTTTACTTACACCTTGATTATCTCTTTATTCTCTCTCGCTTTTACTTGATCTCGTGCTCACTCACTCTGCACTCTCATCTCATTTTGGGTACAAGATTTCATATATTGGGCCAAATATGAAAGTGTTTTAACTATACAGGCCAGGTACGAGTCACTAGATTTGTATTTCATGAAAATGTGTCAAAATGACCTAAATTGATCTATTTTGGTCATACCATTTTCGACTCGATCCGATCCACCCGTTTAATAATTTAATCAATGAAATTGATGGAGTCGCTCATAGTGGGGGATGTGACCCGGTTGTAAGTATCAAGTAAGGTAGAGAACTTGACTGTATAAACATACTTAATGACCTAACATTTGGCCACACCTCAAAAGTGTACCTGACCCAACATGCCGATAATATTTGGAGTCACCACAAAAACGTAATCACTTTAATTAAATTAAAGCTAAACCCTGACAGCCTCATGTCAAGAATAAACTAGCACGGTCTTGCCCACATGATCAACGACTGAGCTGGACCAACTCGGGTGGACTCGACTCTACACACAACGACAAAATATTTTATCAACGGGCCGTAGGGATGATATGGCGTAGGCAACCCCCCAGTGTTGCCCATTCCAATATGCACTTCATTCAACTTTTGCGGCAAGGGACGGACTTAGCCTTGGAGAGTTGGGGCAAACCCCGACTCATCTTTCCAAATCTCGAGAATATTTCAAGATTCTTATATTATTGCTAAATTACTTTTGGTTTCAAAAATAATTCTCGCCCTCATTAAAGCTTTCTCAAAAATTATACCACTAAGTCGAGAGCACATATTGTATTTGTGAATTTACCCTCGCAAATTGATATATATATATATGTATATATATATATAAAAGAAACCATTACAAGACTTATGAAAACATATTTATTGACAAGCAAAAACTATATTATAATATATTTTGGCTTCATTTGTTTTACAAAAATAAATGATTAGTAGAATAATTTCCTAAAAATGATCGCTCATACCGTTTGAAATAATTAGCCAAAGAAAAGCTCTTTCAATATTGACAACAATTTATGTTTAAATAGTTTCATGGATGATTTTTTTTTTGTTCATTTTCGTAAGCAATAGAAACAATCATTTTTAGATAAATATTTTTCAAATAATTATTTTTTGCAAAACAAATGGTGCTTTTATTTAATCAAATCTTTTAGTAATGCAAAACGTCCTGGTAATCTTAGGGATACTGCAGTCGATTTCTGGGAGAGCCGACGTGGAGGAGAATTATCCACGTCATCTTGATTGCTGCGGTTGCCTGTCTGGCAATTGTCCACGTCGTTAAAGTTTAGAGGATCACAAGGCTCTCTACAAATATCCGAATTGTTAGGTTTCTCCCTCTGAATGAGTCCACGTCATCATTTTCGCTGGCATTTATAGTTGTCGCACGATACAACAATGAAAAATGATGGGGAAAAAAATTGATTGCACGGTACAAATTCAAAGATCCAACTACAAAAAGCATATCCAACCAAAAAAAAAAACTACGAAAAGCATTTAAATTAGGCAAGAAAATCCGAAAGTTACTTATTAACCAAATCAATCTTTATATTTTTAGTATGATTCTTGCCTCTTTAGTTGTACCTTAACATGTGGATCTACCCACATGACTATAGGTTTATGTCCACCGACAACTTCATGACATGACCACATGAGATCTTGAAAATCTCCATGAGTTATGCCCTACAGTCTATCTTAACGTTTTAGCCGTCGTAGCCGAGATTTGCCGTCAAGTTAAAAGGTACTTTCTTATTTATTAAGGTGATTTTTGGATTCCGACAAAAAAAAAAAGTGAATTTTGGATACAATCATTTTTGAATTCATTCAAAAACAATATAACTTGTTTTTATTTTACTTTAACCTTTATGTTGTAAAAATGAAAAGCGTGACTTTACTAAACATGAATGGAAAGGCCTAACTATTCTATTAGTAAAGTGCTAACGCCCTATCTGCATCCAAATACTCACGCCTATGGGTGCTGCCCCAATAAGAAGTTCCTGAGGTGCTGCTGCAGCTTCTTCCCTCTTTCATCCTCCTAAAAAGGGGACAGAGATGTCCCATCCTTTTTTTTATGCACATCCATATACATAGCCAGATACAAAGGTGTACAATCTGGTAAAAATCTGCAGTTCTTGTTATTCTAAAACTATCTCAATTAGTGCCATGTACATCAGTACTTCGAATGGAAACTAGATGAGTAAGAGTCTATCGTGAGGGATAATTTGGACATTTCATTACATTTGAAGTAATTTGGACCTTTGACCAAGAAAAAAAGAAGTAATTTTGACCCAAAAAAGGTAATTATGATATTTCCTTTGATTGCCTTATCTCTCAATTGCCAATATATCTCTCTTGGCCGTGGATATCATTGATTGACTATATCCAAGGCTCCATTTTTCTTAGAAAAATAATTCTAGGAAATAGTTTTCCAGATTTTCTGGCATTTGGTTCATAGAAAATAAAGTAGTTAAGAAAAACATTTCATTCAATGGGAAAAGTAAACGGCTTCAAAAGTGAGGGAAAATAATTTTCTCTTTTCAAAAAGAGGAAATCATTTTCTCTCATCTTTCTTTTATCCATACCAAGTACATTCTCCTCCATGCACTCATTTTAATAATTTTAATAAGTTTAATTTTAATTTTTTTAAAAAAATATGTAAACTTTTAATTACTTTGTCTTTTTCTTTTTTCTTTTCCTTTTTCTTCGGCTAGTCGACAGTTATTGTGATGGCTGATGACCGACCCCATGCCAGGTGGAGGGTCACCGGAGGTTGGCGAAGCTCAAGCTCGTTAGAGGTCAGCGGCCTCGAGCCTCACCAGAGGCCGACGATCATGAGCCTTGCAAGATCAGCAAGCTTCGAGCTTGCCAAAGTTCAGCGAGGTTTGAGTTCACCTGAGGCCAACGAGACTCGGTTCATCGTGGCTGGCAACCGACCAAATAAGAAGGTTAAAGAAAAAATAAGAAAACAAAAACGTCGAAAAATATTTTTTAAGTCACTTTTAGGTTTCATCCAAACATCGATCCTCCCATAGAGTCCGACACATCCATTGAGACTGACCCCTTTGAGGCCTCTAATGACATTCCCATGTCTCCCCAGTTGTAGGAGCATCGTAGTTCCTTTTTGACTTTTGTTAATGATGATAGATGAGGGTGGAGTAGCCCCTCTTTTAGGAATAGATGAGTAGCTAACTCTTATCGATCCACCTATATTTTTGTCGGTCTTAGGGAGTGGTCCTGAAGAATGGGGTTGTATTTATGCTATATAGCTTTATAGGGTTAGCGATCCTTTGCGTTTGATGATGTATTGAAGTATCTGGCTAATTAATGGAAATAAAATTCCTTACTTTGCTATCCCTATTGAGTTTTCTTTCTAGGTCTATTAACGTTTCCGCTTGTGTTAAATTTTTGTTTGGTTCTTAGCGTACTTGGGACGCTAATCTTTCTGACCTGAGGCATTTTGTTAGGGGTGCCGCATGCTCAAGGATCAGGCCATGACATTCTCGCCCAAGGTGGTATCAGAGCATGCTTAGCCTGATTCATTCGGTCGTGGCCTAGAGTGATAAGAAGCGATGGGAACTGGGATAGTTAGTAGGATCGTAAATTTGTGCATGCCATTGTTGCTTTTGTTTGAGTTATCGAGTTGCCTTCTCATCGTTGGTTGCTATGGCGTAGGCAGGACCCCATATATCCTTGCGAAATGAGCAACATAGGCCTGCCCGAGAGGATTTGAGGATTGATGGGATCTTGCAAGCACTGGGAGATCTAATGGGACATTAGATAAGAAATCAGGCTGCTGCCGCAAGAGTTTTGTAGGAAAACGCCCTCGCTGGAGTTGTGAATGATGGGCGCCAAACATAAGAGTAGGTAGAACAATTCTTAAAGCTAAAGCCCATCAAATTCTCAAGAGACGAAGATCCCGAGACTATCATCTCGTGGATCAAGGAACTGGAGAAGGCATTCGCCCTACTGAAGTGTGTGGATGAGAGAACAAGGTCACTCTGGTTGTCTATCAGCTACAGAAGAATGCAAGCTCATGGTGGAGAGCCTCTAAGGATAAGGTCTTTCTCGAGGGTACGGTCCTGACGTGGGATGCCTTCGTGAGGGCATTCAATGGCAAATACTTCTCTGATACTGCGAGAGAATGGAAGATGGATGAGTTCCTTCGCCTGCGGTAGGGCCAGCTATCAATGGATTAGTATGAGGCTAAATTTGCTAAGTTGTCTAAGTATGCACCGAGGATGGTGGAAGATCTTGTGGATAAGGCGAGAAGGTTTAGAGATGGGCTGAAGCTCAAGTTAAAAGTGTGCTGGTGCCACTGAATTTGAAGGACTATAATGAGCTGTATGAAAGCACCCAAATGGTGGAACGAGATTTAGCAAAAAGAGCTACCGCATCTGGATCACGTTTTGCGCCCTCAAGTTAAAGCAATAACCGGCTAGGGAAGAGGTCAATGTTTAGAGGTAAGTACCACATTCTGCCAAATTGGAAATGTGGCATCAGTAAGCCGGTGCCCAACCGAAGCGATGTTTGCCACCTGTGTCGGCAGAGGCATGGGTCTACTCTGAGCCAGTTCCGCAATGGAGCATGTTTTGGATATGGCCACATAGCCGTTAGGTGAGGGATTGTCCCCAAAGGCAGCAAATCAGGCTGTCAGGAAGGGTGTTTGTTGTCACTCGAGATGAGGTAAGGATTCACTGTCCGTTACAGGTATGGTCCTCTTACACGACCAAGTTGCTTACGCTCTATTTTATATTGGTACTACCCATTCATTTATGGCTGAACAATTTAATAAATTTGCTAGTTTGAGCCTGAAATTGTTGGGTACTGCGTTTAGAATTTCTACACCACTAAAGGATAGCGTAGTGGTTGCAGTTGGTTGCCCTGATTGTAAGTTAGTTATAAGAGTTCATGAGGATAAGATAGACCTAATTGTGCTGGAGATGTTCGATTTTAATTTGATTGTTGGAATGGATTGGCTAATGAAGTAAAGGGTCACAATAGATTGCTATCGTAAGACGATTCATTTCAGTCTGCAAGATGAGCTAGCTTTGAATTCATGGGTAATCGAGGAAGAACCTCGACTGTAGTAATTTTGTTACTAGAGGCGACTCACCTATTGTAAAGTAATTGCCAAGGTTACTTAGCAACTGTAGTGGATGGGTCTACTGGGGAGTCTAAGTTAGACGATATTGCTGTTGTACATGAGTTTCCGGATATCTTCCCGTAAGAATTTTCAGGATTACCTCTAGAAAGAGCAATAGAGTTCGTTATTGAACTAGCTCCCGGGACTGAGCCGATTTCCAAGGTACCTTATAGAATGGCATTGTTGGAACTTAAGGAGCTTAAGTTACAGATGCAAAAGTTGTTGGATAATGGATTTATCCGCCCTAGTGTGTCGTCGTGGGGAATACCTATGTTATTCGTGAGGGAAAAGGATGGATCGTTGAGGTTGTATATTGATTATCGGTAGTAGAAACAAGTGACGATCAAGAACAAGTACTCGCTGTCGAGGATCGATGATTTCTTTGACCAACTTCAAGGAGCTTCGGTATTTTCTAAGATTGATTTGCGAACAGGATACCATCAATTAAGGATAAAAAAAGGAAGATATACCGAAGACGACATTCAAGACGCGCTAGAGACACTATGAGTTCACTGTGATACCGTTTGGTCTGACGAATGCTCCTGCAGCCTTCATAGAGTTGATGAACAGAGTATTTAAGGAGTTCTTGGATAGGTTCGTCATTGTATTCATAGACGACATTCTGGTATACTCAAGAAGTCTGAAGGATGATGAACAGCACTTGAGGGTAGTTTTGGAAACCCTCAAAGCGCATCAATTGTATGCCAAGTTCAGTAAGTGTGAGTTTTGGTTAACTCATGTGGCTGGGCCATGTGGTTTCTGGTGAAGGAATTGTAGTGGATCCATTGAAAATCAAAGTAGTCATGAATTGGCCGAGACCCACGATAGTGACAGAAGTTCGAAACTTTTGGGTTTGGTAGGTTATTACAAATGTTTTGTGGAAAGGTTCTCTGCGTTGGCTATGCCTTTGACGTGTCTGTTGAAGAAGAATGAGGAATTTAATTAGACTTAAGGGTAGCTAGGAAGAGCATTTGCATGTGGTTGAATTTGCCTACAACAACGGCTACCAGCAGAATATCAAGATGGCACCGTTTGAAGCACTTTATGGTAGAGCTTGCAGAACATCCCTATGTTGGGATGAAGTCGGCGAAAGGAGGATTACTGGTCCTGAGTTGGTACAGCAGTCGGTGGAAGCTGTCAAGATTATCAAAGATAAACTTAGGATAGCATAGAGTCGTTAGAAAAGTTACACCGACATGAGACATAGACGTCTAGAGTTTTAAGTGGGCGATCACATATTCTTGTAGGTATCGCCTATGAGAGGAATGTCCTGTTTTGGCAAAAAGGGAAAGTTTGAGCCCGAGGTATGTAAGGCCATTTGAGATTCCCAAATGGATCGAGACTTTAGCTTATTGCCTTAAGCTGCTGCCAAGACTTGTGCAAGTGCAAAATATCTTTCATGTATCGATGCTGGGGAAATATGAGTCTAACCCAACTTATGTGTTGAGTTTCGAAGAGATCGAGTTGGATGAGCGAGCATTGTACGTGGAGCGCCCGATGAGGATCATAGATAGGATGAAGCAAGTACTTCGAAGCAGGATGATCCCATTGGTCAAAGTAGTTTGGCAGTACCACGAAACAGAAGGAGTAACTTAGAGAAGCGAGGAGGTTATAAAGGATCGACATCCTTTTCTTTTTAAAGAGTTGTAACAGTAGTTTAATTTTGAGGATGAAATTTCTTAAGGTGGGGAATGTTGTGACGTCTCGAAATTTTGGAATCCAAAAATAATAAAATTCAGGTTATCGTGGAAAAAGGATCAATTTTTGGACGCAAATATTTGAATTGTTGAAGCGCTAGTCAAAAGATTTAATCCCTTTAATCGTGCCATAGAAAATTTTCCATTCTTGCTAAACCCAATCTTCTCCGAATGCTCGTCGCGTATATTCTAAAAGGTTCTCATTCGTTGTGCAAAATTTTCACCATGTCCTCAATTTCCTAATTACATTTTTGCACCCAAATTTATGCACAAAAGACAATAATTTTGATTGTGATTTGACTTTTTTTTTTAAAAATTTCTTTTCCCCCACCCTCTTTTCGGCCGGTCAACCCCCCCAAAGTCTCTCTCTCTCTCTCTCTCCCCCCCTTCCCTCTCTCCCGCACACCACCTCTTTTCCTACCCCCACCAACTTCTGATTTTCTCGCTTTTTCCCCCTTATCTTTTCGATCAGTTAGAGAAGACTTGTCCTTTTTTTCCCCTTCTTTTTCTGTCGCTAGTTTTCTTTTGCTTCTTCTTTGGCTGGACTTCATCCCGACGTCCCAACCCCTCTGTTGACTAGCCTCAGCCTGCGACCTAGCCACTGCTCCACCACCTTAGCTCTTCCCGTCGCCGTCGCTTGCCAGAGTCACCACCATCGGCCCAAATCATTTTGCTTTTGCACATCGTTGCTGACGCATTGTGAGTTAGCCCCTAACTTTTGACTAAGAAATTAATTACGTTCGGGACTTAATTAATTAGTTAATTAGTTAATTAATTTAATTAGACATTCAGGTAGTCTAATTATGGCCAGATTAGCTAGAGACTAGGTTTAGGTTAAATGACCACAACTAGATAAGCTAGATTGAGTAGTAAGATGGTTTGTGACTAGTCGAAAATTAGATTGACTGATTGACGAACGACTGACAAATTGTTTGACTGATTGATTGGTAGTCAAAGTAGTCATTGGTAGTCGATTCAATAGTTGAGCTTGTTATGCTATTTTCTTGTTACCAATTACTTGAGGTTGAGATCGACATCTGACTGCCGAATAATCAAAGTGATTTATGTTTGACCAAATAAGAAATTAGCTATTCGTGTTTAGTTATAACATGTGAATTGACTGGTTGTATAATTTGTGGGGGTGGTCATATAATGGGTTTTTAAATCTATGCTAGCCATACGGTCTGTGCTAGGTGTATGGTATTTTTACGGTAGTTTCATGTCGTGCCAGTCGTATGAATCTTACAAACTATCAAGAAACACTACTAGTCGTAGTGCTTAGTCACACCAGTCGTGTGCAATGACCTTGTGCCCACCACTAATCGAATTGCAAGAGAAAATTTGAGACTCTTTGGTATTTTGTGAAAATCTTAGTTGTTATGAGATATTGTTGTTTGAGACACCTGAGCAAATCATCGTCTTAATCGGGCTTAAGCACAAACTCACTGAGATTTATTTCTCACCCTGTTGTGCTTACCTTTTTCAGGAACTGATGCAGAGGCTTGTCTGATTCGGAGTTCCTAGCGACTAGTTATTCTACGTCGTATCTCACCCGGTTCCAGGCATGAACCGGACCTGGAAACAGCACGCCACGACGATCTGAGTCAATGAGGGATATGACTACTTAGTAGCTCATATCTTCAAGGCCTAGTTCATACGTGTCACGGCCCGCTTCATGGATTTGAGGGGCCACCCAACCCGACCCCTCACATCCAAGCCTAGGACCCGATGGACCTCGACACACTTGACAGGGAAATAGTGGACCTCGAGTCCGATATCGAGGTTGATCCTCTTGTAGAGTCCGATACATCCATTGAGACTGATCCCTCTAAGGCTTCTGATGACGTCCCCATGTCTCCCTAATTGTAGGAGTATGGTAGTCCCTTTTTAACTTATGTTAATGATGATGAATGAGGGTGGAGTAGCCCTCTTTTAGGAGGAGATGAGTCGTTAACCCTTCCTGACCCACCTATCTTTTTGCTGGTCTTAGGGAGCCATCCCGAATAATAGGGTTGTATTTATGTTGTATAGCTCTGTAGGGTTAGCGATCCTCTGCTTTTGATGATATATTGAATTATCTAGCAAATTAATATAAATAGAATTCCTACTTTGCTATCCCTATTGAGTTTTCTGTTTGGGTGTATTAATGTTTCTGCTTGTGTTAAATTTTTATTTGGTCGTTAGCGTATCTGGGATGCTAATCTTTCCGACCTAAGGGGTTTTGGTAGGGATGTCGCATGCTCGAGAATCAAGGCGTGACAACTTGTCTCTATGTGCATTCAAATTGTAATTCTAAATACACATTGAATATGTGATGAAAGTGAGACAATGTGATCTGCTAACTTGAGTATTGTCACTTTATTATGTAATCTTTGATCAATTGATTAGTGAAATCCAGTTATTAGGCTGTTAGCATAGAGAGTGGACGTAGGCTTGCAATAAGCAGAACCACTATAAACTTTGTGTGCAAACTCCTCTATCTCTTAACTCTTATTTACTACATCTGATAGTCTATTACACACATGTGAATTTGATTTTTCTGTTTAGATTCTAACTTGGTTCTAAACTTGATAGTCTAAATCTTGTATTAGTTTATCAAGTTCTTTAGAATCACCTATTCACCTCCTTCTAGATGATACTGCGAGCAAAATCAATTGTTATCAGAGTAAGGTGTTCATTATCTTTGAATTGTACTACTTCAGAGCTAACGATCTATCATGACTAGCAATATTGCTCAAGTATCACTGAAGGAGGAAGTAACACCAGACTTATGTACTTCGATGGTTAGATGCATTGATATTGAAATGTGGGATGTCGTGCAAAGAGGAGTCAAATCCCACCTCAAATGCAATCGCCAGCAATGACTCAAATAATTGAGATTCAAACAATAACGATGCTCTAGCATCGACAATCTCTACAACTGAATTATGCACTATCTTCCGTTGAATATAATCGTGTATCTGAATTTCAATCAATAAAGGAAATATGGGATAGGTTGCATGTGACCTTTGAAGGAACAGACAGAGTCAAGGAGATGAAAATCAATACACTCCTTGGTCAATTCAAATCTTTCAAAATGAAGCCCAATGAATTTATATCTAAAATCTTCAACAGATTTACAAATATTGTCAACAGATTTGCATATCAAGGCAATCTAGTCTCAGGACGAATGAAAGTGAACAGATTGCTAACGTGACTTTCAAAGGATTGGAATCATGTTAAAACCTCAATCCAAGAAACTCAAAGAATCATGCCACTCTCTGTTGACGAGTTGATTAGAACCCTTCAATCATATGAAGCTAAACGAATCAATGAAGAAGGAGATTCAAAAGGTGAGAAATCAATTGTTTTGAAAACTAACATTGATTTTGATGATACATATTTTGAGAACGGTGAAGAGGATGATGAAGAACTTACCCTAATAGTGAAGAGATTTAGGAAATTGGCCAAGAAAGGGAGAAACTTCAAGGTAGAAAGGGTTTCAAGCAATATAATTAGAAGAACTTCAACAATGAAGAAGAAGGTAAAGATGTAATCTATTTTCATTGCAAAAATGCGTGGACACATCAAACCAAATTGTCCATTTATAAAGAAGAGGAATGACAAGTTTGAAAAGTCAAAATGGCCCTCAAAGCAGAAGCTTGGAGTAGTACTGAATGTGGACACGAACATTTATGTGATGGCAGACTCAAAATCAGAAGAAATCAAGGTAAGTTATCCTGAAATTCCTGATGAAGTATCAGAATACAATTATGAATTATGTTTAGATTAGAAATTAGCACTCAGAAAATCCTCCAAAGCCATTGATCAGTGTTGCGACCCTCCCTCGTAAAGGGGGTTACTCTCAGCTCATACCAAATCGCGTTAGGAAATTTTAAAATCAAGATCGACCTTAGTATGGTCGGGTGACATGTGGATCGGTGTACATGCATTTTGAAGTTGCCACCAGTCATTCTTTGGAAGGTATGACTGAAACCCTATTAAGCAATTGGGAAGTATCGCTCGATTCTGCAAAAACCAGAGATTTTGAGTTCGGGAACTTAGTTATGCCAATATTGCATTGATGCCCTTTCGGTACCTAAGTTGAGTGATTTCCTGATCTAGAGAGTACATGTAGATATTCTTTGGGTAGGGTAGGTCCTAAAAATCTAATGGGTTCATGTAATGGGATTATCTGTCCTATCATCACAATCATAGAAATAATGCGCAATCGAGAATCAAAGCAGGAAAAGTCACATTAGATCAAGTCCAAAAAGCCTAGGGAAGTCTTAAAGATTTGGTATGAGCCAAATTGGGATTTGGTATGAGCCTGAGAGTCCAGAAATCCTAACGCGATTAGATCAAGTCCCCTCTGTCAACCATTTTTCCCCTCTGGTCACCATTTTCACGTTTTGACTTTCCGAGCCTTTCAAAATGACCATTTGGAATGGTTTAGGTCAGGTTGACCAGAGGGGAAAAAATGGTCATTTTGAAAGGCTTGGAAAGTCCAAAAACGTTAAAAAAAGGTCAAACTAGTTGATATGTGGCTTTCCCTAATTTTCACATTTTTTGAGAATTTTTTGAATTTTTTCGATTTTTTTAATTTTTTTGAATTTGAATTTGTGAAGTTTTATTTTTTTTATTTTATTTTTTGGTATTTATTTTATTATTATTATTTTATTATATTTATTTAATTTTTTTATTTATATTTTGATATATTTATTTATTATTTATTATTTTTTTTTGTCTTTTATATTTATTATTTTATGTTTTTTATATTTTAATATATTTTTTTTATTTATCTTATTTTTATTTTATTTTTATTTATTATATTTTTAGGAATTTTCCCTATTTTTGACACTTTCAAAAAAATTTATTATTATAATTTTTTATTCATTATTACTTCTTTTTAGATTTTTTTTTTATGATTTTTATGAATCTTTCCCCTTTTTTGAATTTTATTTTTATTTATTTATTACCTTTCTTTTATTTGACTTTGCCAGACCTAGTCGGGTCGACCGCGGCCCACTTGACCGAAGGTCCGAACCTAAAACCCACACTGAAGTGACGCTGTTTGATTTTTATTGATTTTGTATTTTTAATTTTTTGTTTGATTTTCTAAGTTTTTTGTGTTATTTTATTATTATTCCTTTATTATTAATATTTTTATTTGTTATATCGATCGGGTCGACTAGACCCGGTCCACTAAGCCTGGTTAGTCCCGCGACCCGAGTAACCTACCCAGAATCGAAATGACGTAGTTTTGAGGAGTTGATTATTGAATTTTTGAAAATTTCTGAATTTTTATCTATTTTTTTTATTTCCCACCTAAATTTTAATCCTATGGCTTAAGATTCTCCACGTGGCTTAAATCTGACCATTCCTCCCCCCTACTGAACCTACGGCTGAAATCAAACATCAGACTCGATCCTGACCATCCATCTTTCATACAACCCTACTGAGATCAAACTTGTGACTAAATCCTAGTCGTCCATTTTTTTATTCTCTGAAACGATTATGAAGTCTAAATTAGAAAATCTTATTCCTAAAAATTCACGATCATAGACATGTGGCGGATCCTAAACCGTTCGAATCCAATCTGTTATTATAACATTCTGTAGTAACCATCTGCTACGGTGGCGTCTGACGTGCAGAAAAGCAGGCACGTCGACAGGCACGTCAGCGTTGACCAGGTCAATGATGGTTGACCTCGTTCGACTCTTCGCCTGAGAAGACGAACACCAGTGCCTCGTCGAAGATCGTTTTTCGACGTCTCATATCCGGGGGGGGGTGTCCAAATTCATGTTCTAAACATCAATAGAGTCCTAATCAACGAATGATCAATATATATCTCAACAACAGCCCAGGTCAAAAAGTAGATTTATTGAACTATTTCCTGCGAAGTTGATCTCCGTCAGGAGCTACGCCCTAACAACATCTACACAGGTAGATCGAAAAAATCATTGAACGAACATTATACTGGCATGAGAAGACTTATCTGATGCTCCGATCAACTCAACTTACGTGAGATGAGTGTGTGAACTCTAACACTCCGAGAGATTTTGTGGGGTTGTGTAACGCCTGGATTTTCGATCCTTTTTACAGATATCTAAATAGAATGGGATATATTTCATTGCTCGCACTCTAGCCGAATCTCAGTCGAGATTGAATCACCTCGGGATGGCTAACAAAAAGGGAAGGCGATTTAGGATTTAAAGTACATGGACCTGACGGTCGATACGCGTATCTCCTATCCGCCGCCTGTTGGCCTAAGCATTTGCTAAAGTCACGAGTCAATGAATTGGCCACGAAACATACAGATTTCTGATTGAGGGCGTCGATAGGTCTTAGGGCTTTTGTGACAATAAGTGAAGAGAACGATCGTAAGGATGGATCTCCAGCAAGGTGAAATGTAGGGTGTGGAGTGCCAAGATAAGGCAAGCAAGGAGAAATACTATTTTTGCCCCCAGGGTTCGGGACTCATCGTGATTCCTTAGCAAGTTAAACAGTGAGCTTTATAGAGAGTTTAGACACTAGATTTGAGTATCGTCTAGTCATCAGGGCCGCATTCATTTGTTTTGACTGTAAATTTGCAATTTCCAAATTTGCTCTACCAGTCGAGTCGCCGGGTCCCGTTTCTTCTTCGCAAAAAAATAAAACAATTAAATTTACCTACTCCGCCCCACTGGAGTGTCCTGCTCATCCAATTGGCTGCTCCATTGACGTTTTGGCAAGCTTGACTCCACCTTGACCTTGGGCAAGCTCTCAGTTGCCAATATGTTGACTTTGGGACCAATCTTTGGCAAACAAGCTTGGTGGACCTTGGAGAGCAAGGCTTGGCCCAGCCAATTTGCTGCCTCTCTCTTCCTCATTTTTGAAGCCAAAATTAACGTGGGAGAGCCCTTTTTTTGCTCTCTTGCTGCCAGTCTCGGTCAATCTCGACTCTCTCCGGTTTCTGCTCGCGGTTCGAGTGCCGCGCCCGAGAGAATTGACGTTCGTTCGAAGGCCGCCGACTTCGAAGCGCGCTCCTTTCGCCTGTGTACTCGTATGCCTCAAGCTTCGATAATCTTCCAAACGGATCTCCGAAAAAAAATCTTACGAAACTCGGCGCACTGATTCAAGTCTGCTCTGATTTTTTTTTCGATGTTTCAAAGTTCACCGGTTTTCATTCTGGTTTGGGTTCTTTTTGGCAGCCAAGTTTGACTGTGGCCTCAATTTGTGGACTTTTCAAAGCTTGTTTTGGTGAGTATAAAACTCATAATGATGAGTTTGTAGAGTAAGGTGAGGGTGATTAGTTGGGTAGGTTAGCTTGCTAAAGGGACCACCAATTCTGGAGACAGTTATTGGACCAAAATCTGACTTGCGTTTATGTCGTTTTGTGCTGAGTTCTGTTGCCTACGTTGCTTGCATGTTCGGTGTCAAGGTTTAAGGCCTTAATTGGGTGGGCTGTCATTTGTTGTGGTGTAGTGTGTTTGATGACTAGTTAAGAGGAGAAGAAATGCTGCCCAAATTTGCGGTGACCAATGGGGCATCAAGAAACCGTTCTGTTTCAAGTGTAGTGTGCTGGGCATTTTGGATTTATAAATTTGTTGTTCGTTGTGACCTAGTTGGGAACAAAATTTTTGAGGTATATTGAAGGGCACAAGGTGAGCCGCATGGAACTATGGTACATGGGGGGAGACTAGAATTGCGAATTGATTGTAGATTAAAATTTAGAAAATGGGTATTATTCGGCATTAATCTTTTCAATTGCGTACATCATGCATATCATGAGTTTATCC
>JAGVVM010003189.1:0-20709 GCA_019149425.1 Psidium friedrichsthalianum
GTTATTAAATGAATTTAAACAGACGTTGATTCCCCTATTGGCAATACTATGTGACATTTGCTGGTTAAAATGATTATGATGTTGTGCCCTTAAGTGGTGAGTAGATCTCCTACGTTAAACGTAGAGCTATTATTTACTGAGTTTAAGCTTACCAAAAAAATATTTCACAGATTGATCGAACTCAGAGTTTAGAGACATTAGATTAGCGCTTCTGAAAATCTCTTTAATGATTGTATCAAAGTGGGCGGCAAAGGTAGGAGTGCATCTCCTGGGGTAAATAGCACAAACGATCTTTGAATTTTGGTCTAACGTGCAATATCATCCCTATACTTTTAATTTATTTAATATGATCTCTAAACCGTTGATAAATATTCAATCTAATCCATAAACTACATGAAAATGTCAAATATCATCTTTGTTAATTCAAGTTAATGAAATTGTTGATATGGCTTCTAACCTGTTCAGTTTGAGAGTGGGGGAAAAGAAAGTCACATGGGAAAGAGATTCATATCATGATGATATAATAATCCACATTATAAATAAAGATGGATGTGTTAACGTTTTATTTTTTTTTCTTTTGAAGAATGGACATATTGACCCATCATATTTAAAAACCTACCTCGGCATATGATAATATACTCCATCGAATAACGCCCGATTGATTTGTCGTTTAAGCAAACAGAATGATGACCGCATTAAACAAATTAAATATCAAGGATAATATTGAACATTGGATCAAAGTTCAGAGACTATTTATATCATTTTTCCCGTTTTCAGTGAAGGGAGTTTCAGTAATAACAAATTGTGCACATCATTCTAGATTCAATTTTTTATTCATTGAGGTTCAAATTGTATGAAAAATCTAGGTCGGTTGAAATAATCCAAAGGTTTCGGAATTGATCTGTTTCTAGTCTATGAGTTGTGAACTCAATGCCCTGGTGAACTTTTGAGTAATCTCTCTCCCAAGCCAAGTTTTTCTAAGAAAAGTGACATTTAGCGGGGCAAGATAACGCCGGAACAAGAGGATGAACAGGTTGCCGGTTGGATTTCGAAAAATGCGGTATCACAAGAACAAAAATAAGAGGCGGTGTCAATGATTTCGGGGCAGAACAAAAATGAAGGACCTCTTCGGGGTCTTGTCTGAAACATTGTTTGTACACCAAAACAAGACAGACAACTATAGTAATCTAACCAGTACCTAAAAAGGAGTAGGAAGGTGCAAGAGGGAGATTATATTTTCTTTGATAAGTAGCCTGATTCGACCAGCCAATGCAGGAAATGATGGACAAGTCACAAACATTAAGTTCAGATTCAAGAAGAACAAACAACAATGAAGCACAAACCGGGGCATGAAGTGCATCCTGTGCTTGCTGTCGAAAAGATAACCTTCGTTGTGGAAAGGAACTGCAATGCTGGGAGCGAATGACTGCGTATGAATAATTGTGACTGTAACGGAAGTTCGAGTACAGCTATACAATCTTTCAGCAGCAATTCCTCTTCTGATCTATATGTGAATTTGTCACTGAGGATTTGCTGCTGTCCTCAAAGTAAGCAAAGGAAATCGAATCTGAGTCAAGAAATAAGGAAAGCAAGATCACTGTCCACCATCTCTAATCGATGATCTTTTTTCAGAAGTACATCTCCAAATTATCCGATTCATCTACCCATTTTGAAATCAGATTACGCTTTCGCAGGTGCATTTGCCAAATGGAACTCTTGGGCTTGCATCGAAAGCCAGTAAGATATATCTGTCTACAGATTATACAGACTATATTCAGCAAACATAGACCACCCAATGCCCACACAAGTTCAGTGTAAGAACTGATGGAAAAGAGCACCCCGGCAATGTATCTTTATAGGAGCTTTACAATGAAACATGAAATTGAGGATCACACAAGGGAAAGAATGATCAGAAAGTGAGATGAATTCTCTCAACAGCAAAGTGGGCAAATAATCAAGCCATTCTCATTGCACTCCAAGCATTTAGTCGCCGAGGAGTCTTCGCCCATGAGCTTGTGGCTCCCATTGCATTTAAAACACATCACGAATTTCATACCGCCACAGCCTTCACATGGACCAGTAGACCTATCAATTGGGACTCCCTCAAGAAGCTTCTTGAGCTTTCCTTGCTCATGTAACCCCAATACTTGTTCAGCCCCACCAATGTACCTCCCCTTAATGAACACCCTCGGTGGAACCGTCTTCCCGCCCAAGATGTCCCACAATTCTTCCTTGAACTCGGTGTGCATCGACACGTCTCTCTCATAGTATAGGATGCGGAAGCTGTTCAGGAGAAAACGAATCTTGCCGCAGTCTTCGAATGTCTTTCTTATGCCTCTAAGGCTGGTTGTGTAGAAGATTACTGAATCGCAGCCTCCAGGTGGGCACTTCTCCTCAAATGCGAACAGTGGATCAGCATCCTCATTGTCCTGCTCAATTCGACGAGTTTTGGATGGGGGCTCATCAGAACTCTTCCCTAAATCATCTGGCTCTGCCTCAATTCTGGGTCTGGTCACTTCTTGGCTGATCCTAGTCTGCTCCTTCACCGCTTGCTCAAATGCTGCGAGCAGGTTAGGATCGAAAAGACTCAACGAATTCAAATCTGGCCGCCTAAAATTCGACACATCAATTTCTGATAACGGGGTCTTCAAGCTGTTTCTGGGTAGCTCCTCTGTTTCAGACAATCTCGAAGCCTCATCTGGAGACGATTCTACCTGTGACTTCATGACCATATTCTCACAGTTCTCTTTGCCAAGAAATGCGCTTTCCGCATTGACATTCGGACCAATGTTCTCCTTGTTCTCCAAATCGTCATCAAACTCCATTTCGGCATCTTCAAGATCCTTCATGAGCTCCGTGACGTCGATAACCTCCGGTTCTTGCGCCTCCTGGATACTGCCCTGATTGTTCTGGCTCCGATCGGGATTACCTTTCGGAAACAACATGGTTTGAGCCTTCATGATCGGATTCTTCAAGAACGTCTCGACGTACCCATCTGCCGCGTTCAGATGAAGAATCCTGTCCTGCTTCAGATGCCCGATGGGCTTGATCGTCTGGAGCTTCTTCAATAGCTTCCCCTTCACTCCCTTCATTTCTTGAAAGCACCCCTCACCACCCCAACAAAAACACAATAACACAAAACTTCAGCAAGCTGAAATCTCGATTCAGAGAGAGGAATGGACTGAACAGGAAAAACAAAGAAAACCCAAGATGGCTCACAGCTGAAAGAACAAAAAAAAATTAAAGAGTGAGAGAGCGAGGGACTCTGTTCTCCTTTTGCAGGAGAGAGACAGAGCGACTGCGGGGTTCGTGTGCAGCTCAACGGCTAGAAACCTGTTACGGCATTTTTTTAAAATTCGAAACAATGCGTGCGCACGATGGGCGACACATTTCGGTGTGAAACAGCCCAATAGGAAACCGCCAGGTGTCGAGTAGCTGACGTGGAGCGGGCCGATTGGTCTGTAGCAAACGAGTTTGGGGCTGGGACAAAAAAGCAGAGGAGTTTGCGGCTAACGGTAAGATAATTTTCCCCCATCCGAATGGGGCCCACAAACCACAGCCAGAGAGAGGGAGAGAGATTCAGACCGAAAACGGTAGATGCATGATTTTTGAACAGCTTTTTTTGTCGAGATATTTTGTCATTTTATGCTTTTTGCAAAGGCGTTTTTGGGGATAGGCATGCTTCTCTTTTTGGTTCAAATTTTTCCTCTTCATTTGAAAAGGGATGGAATGGGGAAGGTCAAATTTGGTGAAAACGAAAGACAAAAATGTCTTTATCATCGATCAACTTGATGGGGGAAGCATGGGCAATTGGGCATCATCTGTCACTTTCGTCGTTAAAATTATTGATATATCGCTTTCTCCTTGTTACTATCGTGCGTGACTTTGTTGATTGGCAATGAGAAATGAATTTTTATAATCTTGCTTATTTTCGACTATGATTGGAAAACAATTTCGGTTCCCATAAAGGTCTAGAGTGAAGCCATTTTCTCAACAAAAAAAAAATCGGGTCTTAAAACTTTCAAAAGGTATGATCAAGTCCTAAAACTTATCATAAAAGTGTAATTGAGTTTTGAAACTTTCGAAAAGCGCGATCAACGAAAAGATTGGATTTCACAAACTTGACAAGTTTTAAGACTTGATTGCATTTTTAGAAAGTTTTAGAACTCAATTATATCTTTTGACGAGTTTTAGGACTTAATTGCACTTTTTGAAAGTTTGAGGACTCAATTGCACTTTGATGACAAGTTTTAGGACCTCTGACCGACTTGTCCCACAAATTTAACACCTACTTTTGACCGAAAAAGCCAGAACAAGCAACCAGCTTGTGGATAATTGCCTACCAACAATTAGAAGAAATTGATGGCTTAGGGGTTTTATGTGGTCGTCCCTATTTTAGAGGCATGCGGCACTTTTTTTGGCAGTATGCCGTGGATTTGTTTGGTTTTGCCCCCTCAGAAGCTGGATTTGCCTAATTTCTTGTCCAAAGAATTTGGGATACTCGACATTTGATTTGTCCATAATTGTCAAAGTATATTATGATGGAACGACCCAAGCTATCAGTTTTTGAATCAAGAGACAGAAGCGTGAAGTCCCCGGCTATCTCCGGACATCCTAATCAATTGCGCCAATCCTTAACATTGACCGAAGCTATCCTAGAATCGTGAAAATTGAGCATGGCCATGCTAAAACACGTCAATTTTGTGATCGAGATTCTCAATTTCTCTGGTCACAATCGAATTTCACCGACTGATCATTTCTTTTTTCGATTTTGAAAATGATTCCATTTTTCCAACCAAGCATCGTTTGCTCCAATTGTCACCGACTAACAAGATCTCTTGGGAGGAAGAGTCTTATACAAAATACCATTATTGCTAGATTAGACTAGATTAGATTATGTAAATGTTGCATGTGCATGAAAATTCATTAAAAGAGTCTTTCCTTAATCGAGAAATATGTTACTGCACTCCTTTTCCATTTTTTGGGGGTCCAAATCATTGTCTCACATCATTCATCTTCCTATCGCAAACCGTTACGGTCTCCTTCCATGGCGAAAGTCTCTTCATCTTCTACTTCATCCTTACGAGTCTATAGACCTTCTGTTGACATGAATCCTGAACAGTCTCTTCCTCCAAGCTCTGTAGAAAAATGGCAGCGCAGGGACAGTTATCTGCAACTTCACAAGCAATTCTCTCGGTCATGGTGAGCGCGATTCTCGGCGTCTCAAATGGCTTGCAGTACAAGGTTGGAGGCTCAATTTGGTCCATCCCTCCGTACCCAACTTACTATTCCAACTGGTCCTCCTCCCACTATTTCCTCGCCGGCGACATTCTCGGTAACCTCTTGGAGTTACTCTAATCTCAGCCCTTTTCCATACATGCTGTTGTTTGATCACTCTGCAATTGGAATAGAAAGTAATCCCTCTAGCTCTCTCTCTCTCCTTTTTTTTTTTTTGTCTTAGTTTTCGAGTTCAAGTCGGGCTTTTACAACGTGATGCAAGTGTCGAGGCGCGAGTACGAGGCCTGCACGGCAGACAACCCCTTCCGGTCCTTCCACACGGGGCCTGCGAGAGTCCCGCTGATCGAGAAGGGCGTGTTCTATTTCATCTGCAGCGTCTCCTGTTACTGCTCTCTCGGGCAAAAGGTCGAGGTTGCCGTGTATCATCCTGTTCCAGAAGTCGTCTCGCCACCTGCCGGTCCAGCCACGGTCACTGCCGCCCCGGCGCCATCTTGTTCGCCCGAACAATCGTTAGACAAGGGAATGGGTCTGAGCCACGAGCCCTTCAGACGAGCCCCGCGACATCAACTATGGTTGTTCCTCTGCGTTCTAGCCACTTTTCTAACTGTAGTAGATTATCATTCCCTGGGATGTGGTTTAAGATCTTAGTGTCATTTTGAATTCGGCTTGAACTGCTGTGGCTATTGCACTTTGCTTAGATTGTACGGTGAAAACTATACTAACGCAACCGTTGATCTGCACATAAGTTTTTCCACTGCGGATTGATCGGCCACGACACTATGTGGGCATCACCTTCTTTGCGCCGCCGAGTGTTCTATCGGCACGAGCTGAGGACATAGAGCTAAACCATGAGTTCATCGTTGCAAGATCATCGAGCAAAAGAAGATACACGAGCTTGACATCATAAAGGGGTCGATGCTTATTTATTCTGGGAACCAGCTAATCCCTTCAAACTGATCAAACTTTCCTGTTCAGCCGAAATGGGCAATTGCAAGAATCCAAATTGACTCCAGATGATTTCAAATAGACAACGCTTTACGGGTCAATGAATGCAGAAGCATAGACAGATATCCTGCTCTGGTGCAGGAACGAGAGTGACTGCATGACCTGAAGAATGTTTCGAACGGACCGAAGAGCTCGAGCGGATTCAGCCGTCGGATTGATGAGTTTTATGGAGACCCAAAGTCGACCCAAGAACAGTCTATCGGATCTTGGATGCTACCAGGATTTCATCAGTTTTCTCGACTGAAATAATCATTATAAAGCACTGTGATTAAGCTTCTGAGGGCAAGAATAATTTTATATATGGGGTAACATTCCGTACAATTAATTAAACTTTTGAAGCATATTGCAACCATATTCTACGTACCTGTTTTAGGGAGAGAAAATTGATTTTTTCAACACTTGCCTAGAGAGAGTAACTCGATTTCAGCATCGAGAAGGTACCATCCAATCGATGTTAAGGTGAAAGCGGACTGTATCTTTTTTTTTTTTTTTTTTTGGTCATATCTCTAACTCTTTTCACAATAACTTTTGCTTTGCGTTTTTGCAGAGCACGGGAGTCAAACCCCCCCACCTTATTAGCATCTTCAACCCCTCCGGTCCCTTTACCAATAGAGCGGCATACCTCCAGGCTGCAACCCCTTCAGTCAACTTTTGTTTTGTCCAGAAAGGGATAAACGGCAAACTCTGGATTTATTTATATCACAAAACTGACATAATTCGTCTAGCCATATGCTTAAATACAGGTGATGCAGTTTGATGATCTTTGCACATTTATTTCGCATCAATGACGACATCAATTTTGTTTTATTTGGTTTGACTTTTACTCTCTCTTTTCACATTTTACGTAACTTAAATCTTATAAATCTTATGCACACATAATTTTTCCTATGATTTCAAAATTTCAAGTAAAATGTGTTCATCGATGGAGGAGGGTCAAAGTCGAGAGGGGATCATCGCCATTTCTCCTTTTGGGTTTTTCTTGAGCCGTCTCATCGTCTCAAGAAACTCGTTATTTTTTTTTTTTTTGTTTAATAATTCAATTTCCGAGAAACTCATAACGCCGGGAACATAGGGGAATTGGAAAGTGTGATATTTTCTAATTTATTGCTCAACAAGTGCGCCTGCAACACTCATTAACAAAATTCTCGGTGAATTAAGCTTCTTCCAAAAGAAAAGAATTTAAAAAAAAAAAAACCAGGAAAGCTATTGCAAACCAATGAGTATTCAAACCGATCATCAGTATCAATGGCACTACAAAGCGAGCTATATTGTGTATTCATGCAAAAATTTCGCAAGTATTCATCCGGTGATCTTTCGATATTTCTATTCCATATAATCTTGTTTTAACACTATCCATAATGTATTCACACACAATCTTCGTGCTTTTCATTGATGAATTTTCATGGTGAATTGAATTCATTACCAAGAACAGCGCGATCCTCAGCCGTGTGCACTTTCTGTATCCCCTGACATAGATTAGAATCGCGAAAAAGCCGTATTTCTCGAGATATTTCCCGAGAATTCAAATTCCAAAAAAGCACAAACTTTTTGTCCCCTTGCCTGGATGGGTCGGGCCCGGTCCGGTCCGGTCCGTCGTCC
This sequence comes from Psidium friedrichsthalianum, assembly GCA_019149425.1. NCBI lineage: Eukaryota > Viridiplantae > Streptophyta > Magnoliopsida > Myrtales > Myrtaceae > Psidium > Psidium friedrichsthalianum. Next base: position 7,843 of record JAGVVM010003189.1, read on the forward strand.
ATTGCCGTTGGTCGGGTCGCTTGAGCTGATCCCCAGGTCCATGGCAAAAAGTAATTAGTGACGCTCGAGCTGGAACCCTACGAACGGGGAGTCGTACCCTCCTCCTCCGGTCCTAGCAAACAAACGCCGCCGTCACGAGCTGAGCAGCGACTTCCTGCAGATCGGGCACGAGGAGTGGAGCTTCAGCCACGGATCCACGCAATTGAGGTGGAAATAGTGCTCGCACTCCGGCAACAGCCTCAGCACGTCGCTATCCCCGTAGTCCGCCAGGCAGATCGAGCAGCAGGACTCGCCCGATTCGCCCCGCCGGCGCTCCGCCAGGAGCTTCGGGTAGCTGAGGATCGCGGCCTCGCTGAGCCCGGCGCGGATCTCGTCGGCGGCCCCCGAGGAATCCTCGTCGTCGTCGTCGTCGGGTCGGCGGGGAGGGAGGCGCCGTGGTGAGAGTGGGCTCCGACGCGGCGGCGCCGGTGAGCGAAGGAGTAGGCGATGACCGCGACGAGGAGGACCAGTAGGGCGAACCCGAGAGGGGCGAGGATACGATCGGCGAACGAAGGCGAGGAAGAGGAAGAAGAAGATGAAGACAATAGTGAAGAAGATGAAGAAGAAGAAGATGATGATGATGACGACGACGATGATAATGAAGAATTGGAGTTTAATGGGTGGTTCATTTTCTTCTTGTTTTTGGCTGAAAATTGGAAGGGGATTGTTCTGCAGAGGGGGCAGGGAGGGCTTTTGGGTTGCTAGGAGGAGAATGTTGGTGATGCAGTCCCTTTAAAATGGCTTTTTTTTTTTTTTTTTAAAAAAAAAGAATTTAAAGAATTTCATTTTTTTTTTCCTACAAAGCCAATTCTTACTTAAAAACAGAAAAAGACATTTGGCTTCATTTGTTTCTAAAAAAAAATGATCTAAAAAATTATTTTCTTTATTCACGGAAGTTTATAGGTAGACATTTTCATGAATGGTGAAGATATTTTCATCCATCTTTTTTGTAAGTGACTCAAACAAATATTTCTTAAAAAAATATTATTTAAATTATTTTTTTCGTGAAATAAATTCGAACTACCTTACATATGGTGAACAGATTAGAGGATACGTCGGGTGGTCGTCAATAAATACACGCATATCTTGTGCTAGTAAAAAATGGAAAGAATTAATTTTACAAAGGGCAAGATATTTCAAAATTCGCCTTTGGATTATTTCATCATGTAAACTTCCAAGTGTTTGAATTTTTTTTGCTCGATAATTATTTTCCTCCAAGGGCATATACGATTTTCTTCATTTTTTTCTTTTATAAGGAAGAGCTTGAGATTAAATGGTGGACTGTAACAAAGCATATGGGATGAGAGCACTGTCACATCAGTGGGAATCAATGGAGCCAGTGTCGAGAAGCAAAATCAAATTTGACTTTCTTGTTTGCTTTTATAAAGTATGAGATATAAAATAGTTTTTTTTTTAAAGGTGATATCTTCGCTGTGTCTCTTTCACTAATTTTTTTTTTGTAAATATTCAAGGCACTAAAGAAGTAGCAAGAAACGTAAATATCTCATGAGTCATGCACACAAAAGAAAAACCCACTATTATACTTGGTATTGTTAAATAATAAGGTAGACTTCAAATGAACACTTGCATAATATATCTTATTTTGCACCTATCTAAAACTTATCGTGTCACTTAATATATCAGGTTTTGTTGCACATTTAAACTTGGGAAAAAGAAATTTTATATGATGATAGGATTTATCTAATTGCATCCTCTTAGAACCAATAACAATCTATATTGGGTTAATTGATTTTTAGCTTATCTGAGTTGGTTGTGGAATGAAAAGGATGTTTGATTATATCATCAAATAAAAAAAGTTTAGAAAACATTATTATTAAAAAAACAGTGTTAGGCATGTACAAATTAGGTTTACTAGTTTCTTCATGGAGCTATAAAAGATTACTTAGGTTTATTCCAGGTAGTTTCACTTGAAATCGGTTAATTTTTTTGTTGGAATTGGTTCACCAAGTTTTGAAACTGAGAACTTATCCTACATGCACTAAAACCTGAAAACTATTGTGTCAATCAAATCCAAGGTCTAATTGAAAAAGCAACCAATTTCTTTTTTTTTAATCATCTATCTTCTCTTATTTGTTTCATTTTAATTAAGCAAAATGAAAGTAAAACAAACAAAAATCAAATTTTTTCAATAGCAACAATCTATATATGATAAACATGTAAAATAAAATAAGCAATAAAAAGCTCAAAACACGTAACATAAACCCTAAGTTATCGAACTTTGATCCCTAATCATCTATAAAAAAAAATTGCTTTCAAATTCTAACCATCTGAAATCATGAGAAACAACAAATATGGTTAATCACTTATTATTATTATTATTATTATTATTATTATTATTATTATACTATATATTACCAATATATTTATAATAAAACCTCACCACAATTATCAATTCCAATTCAATTCATTAACTCTATTTACCTATGATAATCTCCTCATTAATATAATCCATATCAAAAGAAAAAGAAGACGAGATTAAATAAAATATTCATTCATTAGATATACCAAGAAATTACAATATAAAATGGAAGAAATTGTCTAAAAAGTCATAAACCTATTTCATTTTTATCAGTTTAATCCTAAACCTTCTAATTATGCAAATTAAGTCCTAAACCTTTTCATATTTCTGTCAATTGAGTTCATCTGGTTAATTTTGGCAGGAAATCGTTAATGTGGATGCCGACCGTCCTACATGGCACAGCTAGCACTGATGTGAACAATTTTCAATTACGTTTTAATATTTTTTATAATTATTTTATTCATTTTATTTTCTTTATTTTCTTTGTTTCCTTTTTACAACTGTGGCTGGCAAGGTCACGGGCCATAGCAAGGGCCGCGATGCCCTCACCCAGTCCAGGCCAAGCGAAGGCTCAACATCCTCACCTGTGGTTGGTAAAGGGACTTAGGCCTTAGCCCTTGGCCAACGCTAGCCCTCGTTAGCCACAGTTGTAAAAAAGAAAACAAAAAAAAATCATGAAGTTATTAAAATATTAATCAAAATTAACCACTTGAGCACCAATCGTGCCACGTAGGACAGCTAGCATCTAAGTCAGTGATTCCATGCCAAAATTGATCGCATGGACTCAAGTGACAAAATGTGAAAAGATTTAGGACCCAATTGACAAAATTAAAAAGTTAGCAAAAATGCAATAATTTTAGGACTTTTTAGATAATTTTTTCTATACAAGGGCATAAACGTCACTTACAATAGATAATATCCGGTTCATCGGTTCCTAGTTTCCAATTCTTCAATTTTTTTAAAGGATATATACCTAGAAAATTGAAACCTAACTACTTAATAAAGGTTTGAAATTTTTTGGAATCGGACCGATAACTGTGGGAACATGGAACCGGATCGATTTATATGGTCGATTCAATTCGAATCTCGATTCTACCTTTGATCCATGCTCACCCCTACTTAGGGTACGTTTGGTTCGATATTGAAAATGGGTTTTGAGGAAATGTAAATATCTTTTGCCTAAAAAGGCTTTGGGGAAATGTAAATGACATTTTGTGGAAAAAAAAGTCCTTTGAAAAGCAACTTTGGCTTTAGTAGCATTTGGCAAAAAAAAAACATGCAAAGGGCTTTAGCTAGATTATTTTATTTTCATTAAAAAAATCAAAACTTACGCCAGAGCCAACAAAGGACTCATGCCACCGACGAGCTAAATTTGGAGTCGGTGGCCATCAGCCGATGTCGCCTAAGGTCCAGTGACCCTCGATGCGACCCAGGGATCGTTGTCAGGGTTGTCAGACCCTAGGCAGCCCTCGCTAGCCAAATTTACCTTGGTCGACCATCCATGCTTAAGAAGGAAGATGAGCGGTAGATCTAGGGTTTCACTTTTTAAGAGGGGTAAAATTAAATTTTTAGTAACATTTTGAGGGCAAACAACTAACTTTTTTCATTAATGGGAACTTTAGCATTTAGAAAATGCTGAAAGCTCAATGCTGGTAAAGCTAGCTTTCATTCCGAAGCCCCTTAGGAAGGTTACCAAAGGCTTTTAGAATGTTGAACCAAAAGCATCCTTATAACTACTTCATTCTTTCTAATTTAATGATAAACAAGAAAGACGATTTCAGGTTTTGTGTAAGTTTCACTTAGAATCTGGAACCTACAAGTCGAAATAGGTTCCTCATTTTTTGAAACTTGAAACCTACGATATCATAGATTTTATCGTCCGTTCCAAAATCTACTCAGATTCCACTTCTATTCTTAATTGAACGATTGTAGTGAACGATCATCACTTCCTACCATGATTCACTAAACACAACTCATATTTATACACAATACGAATATGAATATCGTAAGGATCGTGCGAGGATATATACCAAGAAAAAAAATTGTTTCAAGTTCTAAGTTCTAGGTTCAAAGTGGTGGAACTTGGAAGGTATCTGTTGGAACAAATTTCTCATTTTTTAGAACCTGGAATCTACTCTATATTCCCAGAAACTTGGAACATGAAAAGTTCCCATAGGTTTTGATTTCAAGTTCCCAATTTCATCCAACAACCATGTTCACTTCCAATGATAAATATATAAATATATATAAATGCTCCGCTCCATCATATAGATAATTAAGTTCTTATTCTACGAGGTGGATAAGAGGATTACTTTTCCACGTCATCATCGCATGGAATATCAAGTCTCCGTACCAAAGTTAGGTTCGCGTCCTTCACCTAATTAACCATTTTTTCCCGAGGCTTATTGTCATCTTGTTTTACATTCTTCCACTTTCATGCGCAGAAAAATTGTGGTCGTTCTCTACACGATCAATCGACCACATCGCGTTTATGCTTTGTTAGTCATCGGGCGGGTTGAAACTAGTACCGTCACGGCCCTCATGATGCGAACCTCGAGTGGATTTTGACGAATTATGGAACGGTACAGAGAGGTTGAAGAGATTACCCGCGAAACTAGGCGGACCGGATCGTCCGCTTTATGGGTAGCTCTTGCGCTTTGTGCGGACTCTCTCAAGCCTTGTTAATTGGACCTTGATTTCATTGGGAAAATTTGACTCCGGATGAAGATAGAATAGGTTTATTCATACTTTGATGCGTAAAGACGATCGGCGTCATTAAAGTATTATTTATCCCCGTTATTATTGATACCTCGAGGATATACATCGAAGCCACAGAAACGAATTCGGCAATTACTCCATTTCCCTATTGAAATTTCACCTTAATGCGTGGATAAACTTGCGTATGAAAAGAGACAATCGATGAACATACCTCTCGGGGGAGAGCGGGTATTTTGTCCTCGCCATTACGACTTTTTATGATCAACAATCGCATCTTTTCATGTCCAACCATCAATTCATTTTATGATAACAAATTATTCCACCAGGCATCTCGACCAAATGGTTAATGCATTATTGCCCTAGAGTTGCCGTTAACATGTTAAGTGGGTCGATTAGGAACCTAAGCAAAACCTGACGCGAGTAAACCGGATTTCCTGCGACGGTTGGTGGGCTTCTTTCTTGACCCATTTTGAAAAATACCAATAAGCACAATTGAAGTCTCCTAGGTAGGGGTGAGCAACTTGAACCACCCGAACTGGGACCACCCGGATCAGACCGGGACCGATGGTCCAGTTCCCGATTCTATAGAGGTCCGGTCCGGTTCCCGATTCCTAAAATTGGGACCGGTGACCGGACGGTCCGGTTCCCAGTTCCCGGTTCCTAGGACCGGACCGGACCGATCCTTTTTTTAATTTTTTTCCTAATTTGGTCCATAAATATCTTTTACCTCGTTGGGCCTCTTATTTTTTGCTACGAGGAAGTCATTTTATATAGACATTGAAGTCCTATAACATTATTGATTTCAAAAATTAGAGAATAATTTGGGTTACGTTTTTTTTTCTTCTGTCCAGTCCATTTGTCGGTCCGGTCCGATTCCCGAGATGGTCGGTCTAGTCCCCGGTTCCGAAAAATTGGGAACCGGGACCACCGGTCCGGTTCCCAGTTCTTGAGGGGAAGCGGATCAGACCGGAAATCGATCACCCCTACTCCTGGTGTTTGTTAATCTTGGGCTAGGAAGGACTCAAGCTATTGCGTATATTTTTGCACCGAGGGTTTCAACTTCGAGAATTTTGATCAGAACCTAATAATTATCGCTTGAGAAATGCCTGGTTTAGATAAGCTTCGTTTTAGACATAGATAACCCCCCTTGATTCTTTCTTTATAGATCATCTCAACTAATGCCCACTTTTCTTACCTCGTTTCTTATTTTTCCCGGTTCATTTCAACGTGAACGCCCATTTTTGACTTGACGAAAAGCATTACCCAGCTATGTCAGCATCGTGGAATCCAATTCTTGGACAGAGAGAGAGAGAGGTGTGTTTGCTGAGATTAATACAATAAACTAGGGATAAGCATGGTTTCACGGTCGGTCGATTTTAGATTTCAGGATATATAAGGTAGGTTTTATATTCCAAAATTGAGTCACTTGTTATGACGGGTAGGTGGAACCCTGAAACCTGAAGCAATTTATTCTTTAATGTTTTTCTCAATACATATTTTCAAGCCATCCTGTAATATTTCATGATATCCGATAATAAGTGTGTAATTCGAAATAACTTTATCATCGAGACTTTTGGTTTGGATCATCTCTGCCCAAAGCTCGTTGCTTCTCCAGCGCTTAATTCGTGCTTTTTCTGCGGAAGAGGGTGAGGAATGTTCTTGTTATAAGTTGCGGACTCTACGCGATATCGAAGTTCCAACTCACTTCAAATCATTTCCCTTTTGCACAGGCCACATATTTATGACATGCTTAAAGTTTATTTGCAAAAATCGTTCATATCGTAAACTCAAAATCCCTTTTCAAATCGCGAGAACACGTGCTAGATGGGCAGTTTCATGCTGCAACAAATTGAGGCCGAACCGGAGGGAGCTGGAACTTCGAATCGCTTGGGGTCTGCGACGTGCAGCGATGAACATTCCCACCCTTTTCCTTAGGGAAAGCATAATCCAGCACTCGAGCAAGCCTGAGAAGCAGCGAACTTCGGGGTAGAGAAGGAAGATAATAACCCAAAATTTCGAATTCATAAGGAGAGAAAAGGAGGAGAGAGAAAACGTGAAATAAAATCTAAGAACAGCGGGGACCACTCACACACGTGGAGCCACGTATCGCTTCCTGATTGGGGAAGGGATCAAGTTGACGCGAAGGGGCCGGCCTACCTAGTATTTCCTAGTCTCCTCCGCTAGCAGCCTTTAATGTTCAATGAACTGGTTAGAATGGCACCCACAAATCTTTCGAGAAATCTCATCGGATCAACTATTTTCTCTATCTCCTCCCCTTTCAGTCCTTTGTATGCCAAACCTACAACACTCTGTCTCTCTCTCTCCCCAGCATATTGACTACTCATCAGGAATTTATCTTTTCTACCTTCAAGACCCCTCACGATCACGACACGAATTGGATAACGGGATCGGACAGTTATGTAATCCCCTAATCAAATCTAGGGTAAGGATGCTTGATCGGACGATTTATCGAATGCCTCATGCTATATGGCCTCTCAAATCCGTGCCGTGTGAATTGCGTGCGAGACATCCCCTCCAAGTAAAAATAGTGATGGAATATACGGTGCGTTGGAATTTATTCGATTGAATTTAGCAACTTTAAAAGTCCTGCGTAAATGTGATTCGGAAGCCCAAAGCGCCTCTATTAACACACAAATCCATGATCAAGAGCAACAAAACCTAAATTGTCAGGTCACATTGGTATGTATAGGCAGGACATGTGCGTTTCAAATAAAATTGAAGAGAATTTGTTTACTGCAAAAACCTAAATGGAAAGCTAACATTGTGGAGATTCATTTGACCTTTGCCCATTTCAAACCTTTTCGAGGATGACCTGGCACTGTTGTCCGCCGTGTACTTTTTTGCTGCACTTATCCGGTGCCGAACCGCCACCAACCCGCCGGACGCGACGCCTCTGCTCGTTTCGTCCTTCGAATGAAACCGCTCTTCGACGATCCTGAGAAACCACAAACAACACACACACACAAAAAAAAATGCATGGAAAATGGCGCGAAATCGATTGATTTCAGTCAACACCTGAGCCAGCACACGAGAGATGTCTATTCATTTACAGTCGGTTTTGTTTGAGTCTACAAGCTCCGCCGCAATTCCAGCCTGTATCACCGCCGCGACGCGGCCACGGCACGACCTCAGCGAGAGGCGTCCTGACCGGAGTCGGGACCGGCGAGGTCCTGCAGTTTGGACACGACGGGTTCATTCTCAACCACGGATCGACGCACTTCGAGTGGAAGTAATGCCCGCAATCCGGCAGCAACCTCAGCCCGTCGGTCTCCTTGTACTCCGACAAGCAAATCGTGCAGCAGCTTGAGCTAGCGGCCGAGCCGCCGCCGTCTCCATCTCCACGAGCGGCCGCCTTCACCTGCGAGTAGAGGAGCTTCGGGAAGGTCGCCAGCGTGGCCTCGTCGAGGCCGAGCGCGATCGCGAACGAGTATCCGCCGTCCTCCTCCTCCGCGGCGAGGGAGTGGCTGCGGGGCGGCGAGACGCGGACGCGGGTGCAGAGGTACGAGGCGAGGGTGGAGATGACAATGACGGCGACGACGCCGATGGAGATCCCTATGCCGTATGGGTACCCTCCCGTGTTCTGCTCGGCGGGTTCCAGGTTTTCGGAGGTGCTGTTCATGTCGCCGGCGGATCAATCGATTGAAGAAGTCAGCGACGTCGTCCCACGACGACGGAGAGAGACAGAGAGAGAGAGAGAGAGAGAGAGAGTTGGTGTTCCACTGTTCTGGTGGTGAGGAATTTAAGTGAGGAAGACATTTTGCTTTTGGATAAACCTTTCTTACTCGGAATAACATTAGATGTCACGCTCTAAGGTCACTATATTACGTTACAGCCAATAGAAAACTGTAGCCATCGCGAAGCCGATCAACATGACTATTCTGCGAGAAAGGATTGATTCATACGAGGCAAAAAAATTTTTTGCTCAATACTGTTGCGCGGAACAAGCAATCGAACGAAAAATAGACAGAATAAGAAAATAAATCGGATACCAGATTTACGTGGTTCGGTCGTAGAGACTACGTCCACGGGGAGAGCAGCAACGAATTCTACTATAGATCAAGCGATACACGGAGATTACAAATCACTCGAGTCACTCAAACACTCTCAGTGTTTCCCAAGCCCCAATTACATCAAATAACCCACAAGTGTTTAGCCCCACAATTCCTCGCGAAATAATCTCTCAATCTCACAAAGGAATTACACAAATCTTAAACTCACAAGATTTAATCGGCTTGAACACTAATTCTTTTTTCGATGTAATTCACGAATGAAAAACACGTATCCGCTCCCAAGCACTCAAGAATGGCGCTTCACTTCTTCGTTAATGGAACGGCACGAAGAAAACCCATGTTCTCTCTTCCTCGTATTGTGAAGAATAGCAACTATATATTGTTGCACAAAAGGACAAAGAAGTGAACCAGACCAACGTCAAAAAGGAATCTGTGATATTCGGTCAACAAAAACAAGTCCAACTTGGACTTTCCCTTTTGCTTATCCACTTGTTCAACGAGCACCAGAGGATAATATTTCTTCTTCTTCTTCGGCTGACTCTAAATATTATCCATGGATTTCAAAATAGATTTCGTCTCATACAAAGTCCAAACCGATATTTCTTTCCATTCTTGATGGCATCTTCAATATAGAAATAATCTAATATCTTTCATGATCAAGATATATCTATTTTCGAAATTCCAATTTTCGCTTTGGGCTCAAAACTCGAGACATATTTTCAACAATCTTCACCTTGGCTCGACGTTTGAGTCAAGTCACAATCGCTTCGCTAATAAATCAAATTTTGCTACTACTCTCCCAACAGCCCCAATGGGCTCAACCGCCACAGATATCATCCAAGTCCAAGCCGCGCTTGAACTTCGCTATAATCGAGGACCGCATCAGAACACCAACTGCACATGCACCTTTAACTGCTCCACAAGGACTGTCTGACATAACCTCCTCTACCACAGATAAAACAAAACCATTGTTGCATCCATATCTGTCAGGAGATCGAACACGTACCTTGTCAATATCAGCAATTACGGCAACTGTTGGTTCTACAAGCTCCACCTCGCTACAAACACCATCTGTATCGATTACTGCGCTAGTATCCGCTACCTCAGGAGTTTCTGGTTGCAACTCCACCTCAAGCTGAACACCGTTCAGATCCGTATGAGCACTGCTATAATCATTCCTAGCCTGAAGTATTGGAGACTCGTCAAATGTAACTTCTCTGCTGATAACAGATGAGTTTAACTCCGGACACCATAACCGATAGCCACGCTCATCTTGTGCATAACCTAGGAACATGCACTTTCTTGCCCTTCCATCAAGCTTACCATCGCTAACTTGAACATAACATGGGCAACCAAATATTCTAATAACAGAATAATCAGCAACGTTACCTGACCACACTTCTTCGGGAATCCGATATCCAATCGCAGTCGATGGGGATCTATTCATCAGGTAGCTCGCCATACTAAGCGCATCCGCTAGGAATCTCCTAGCCATACCAGCACTAGAGAGCATTTTATGGGCCGTCTCTAGTAATGTTCTACTCATCAACTCTGCAACACGTGGTGGTTCATTAGCACTAGTGCGGTGTCTCACTATGCCTTCCTTCATGCAGAATTCGTTCAACAGCTCCGAGCAAAACTCCATGCTTTTGTCAGTCCGCACTTGCTTGATCTTTTTACCAGTCTCCTTTTCGATCAAAGCTCTCAACTGCCTGACCCTGACAATAGCATCAAACTTGTGCCTAAGCACAAACACCCAGGTCTTCCTCGAGTAGTCATCAACAACTGTAAGCATAAATCTGGCACTCTTCTTGGAAGGAAACCGTGACAACCTGCAAACATCCAAGTGAAGTAATTCTGCAATTTCTGTGGTTTCTTTAACAGCCGCACTAATTGCACTTTCCGCCGTTGATCTAAATCACAGCACCTGCATACATTTAGTTTATCAGCAATATAACCACATAATAAATTTCTTTCACTTAGAACCTTTAGGCTTCTTACGCTAATGTGCCCCAACGCATATGCCACAATTCAGACTCTCGAATAGATGCATCCGACGTCTCTGCAGCGAATTCTATCAATGTCTCACCTTGAAGCTCATACAGGCTATTATGCTTGATCCCTTTCATTATCACTAAGGCACCTCGAACAACCTTCAAAATTCCACATTCTGAAAAATACCGATACCCGGCTGAATCCAGGGCACTCAAGGAAATTAGATTTTTCGTCAACTCTGGAACATGCCTCACTCCAGTCAATGTCCTCACAATACCATCATGCATTCTGATTCTAACATTGCCAACACCTACAACATCGCATTCAGCGTTGTTCCCCAACTGCACTTTACCACTATCCATGCATTGATAAGTAGTAAACAGTTCCTGTTTGGTGTAGCATGAAAAGAACAACCAGAATCCATAATTCATCCATCAAACGATGAATCATCAGTAACAGACAAGACAAAATTAGCATTATCCGAATTACTGTCAGCATAGCTGCAATATCATCCGCAGATTCAACTCTAATCCTTTACCCTGTTCGTTCTTCAGCTTAGGCAATCCTTTTAAGATGCCCCTCTTGCCACAGTTCCAACAGACAGCACCACCAGTCCTAGACTGACTGTGTCTATTCATGTTCATACTACTTTGCTAACACGTGTACCAGTTCTTCTCTATTTTCACCTACTAAAGCAGCAGATACAGATTCGCCAGATTCTTTTCTACGAATATCTTCACTCAGAATTAATCTCGAATCCCATCAAAAGTTAAACTTGTTGATCCAGAGGAATTACTAACAGCAGTACAGTAGTATTCCAACTATCAGGCAATGAGGATAATAGAATCAAAGCACATGCCTCATCTTCAAAGTCGATATCAACTGAACTCAATTGACTGATGATCACATTGAATTCATTGATATGATTAGTAACTGACGTACCTTCGCTCATCTTCAAATTAACAGACGTCGCATCAAATATACCTTGTTGATCGCAGAGGGCTTCTCGTACATGTCCGACAAGGCTTTCATCAGACTCGCAGTGGTCTTCTACTTCACGATATTAACGCGACGTACGAGCCAACGTCAACCGAATAACACCCACGCTCGTCTATCCATCAATCCCAATCAGCTTGCTTCATCGTCTCTGGTTTCTCCCCGACAGGGCAAGTGCAGCTTCATCTGATATAAATAGTCTTCAATCTGCATCTTCCAGAAACCAAAGTCCTTCCTCTCAAATCTGTCGATTTTCACTTTACTTCTTCTGTCGCCATCGATTCACTTCACTTTAGCCAACCTGCTCTGATACCAATTGTTGCGCGGAACAAGCGATCGAACGAAAATAAACAGAATAAGAAAATAAATCGGATACCAGATTTACGTGGTTTGGTCGTAGAGACCTACGTCCACGGGGAGAAGCAAGCAACGAATTCCACTATAGATCAAGCGATACACGGAGATTACAAATCACTCGAGTCACTCAAACACTCTCAGTGTTTCCAAGCCCCAATTACATCAAATAACCCACAAGTGTTTAGCCCACAATTCCTCGCGAAATAATCTCTCAATCTCACAAAGGAATTACACAAATCTTAAACTCACAAGATTAATCGGCTTGAACACTAATTCTTTTTTCGATGTAATTCACGAATGAAAAACACGTATCCGCTCCCAAGCACTCAAGAATGGCGCTTCACTTCTTCGTTAATGGAACGGCACGAAGAAAACCCATGCTCTCTCTTCTCGTATTGTGAAGATAGCAAC
>JAGVVM010003190.1:0-33855 GCA_019149425.1 Psidium friedrichsthalianum
GGACCTCCCTACCTTCCCCCCTCTTTTCTTCCCCGGCCCCAGTGGGAACACACGCAGGGCGCACGCCATGCGAGCGCGGAGAACTGCCTGTTCGGGCCGACTCGGCCCTCCTCCGACCCGAGCCCACGAGAACGAAGGGCTTTATCAGCGTGCTCAGATTTACACAGACTCGACCTATCCCCCTCAAAGACGGAGACTCTCCAAAAAGCGGCTGGCCCCTACCTTCGTGTTTGTTCTTTTTTTTTTTTGTCTTGTTTTTGCTCTTTTTTCGCATGTGCGATTTCTACAGTCAACACGAACTTAACAATCTTCTTCCTATTGTTGAAAATTAACAGTTAATCCCTCAAGTTTTTTATCGTATTCGAGAAGACGAGGAGGAAAATTATCCTCCAATCGTTGCCCCCCCCCCCCCCCAGGGCCACTCTCTCAGGATCAGCACATTGAAATCGATGATCACTCCAAAATTATCTCCAACAATTCAATCACGAAATCAGAAAATCCCAAAAAAAATATCACGTCACGGTCCAGGAAACCCAACAACCAGTCACAAAAAGTCTCGAAATATCATAATCAGAACCAAATCAACCAAAACCAGCATAAAAAATTCATTAAACCAACATCAAGGCAGGTCGGCGACATCAACAGAACAGCAGAACACTCATCCAGCGACCACTCGCACATCCAGAACAAGTCGCGGGCCCAGCGACATCAACAGAACCACTCGGCAACATCAACAGAACATCAAGGCAGCGACCACTCGCATATCCAGAACAGGTCGCGCACCCAGCAACGTCGGGCCCTAGGGGACAATCTTCAAAACATGGCTCGTTGGTCTAAGGGACAGGTCTCGCCGGCGCTAGTACAGGCCTTGCTGGCCTGGGCGACGCCGGTCGACGCCTCTACAAGTCTGGGCTACGTCGATCTGACTTGCTGGGTCTGTGCAGCACCAGATCTGGAGGTTCCGACGGGATTCTGGAGGTTCCGACGGGATTTTGAGGGTTCCGGCGAGTCGCCGGCGGTGGTTGAGGGTGGTCGACTATACGGTGGTGAGACGGGTATTCTACGTGGGCTCTGATACCATGTAAACAGAATGTTCTAATATTTTATTACTGATAAAACTCAATATATATACATAACAAACCCTAGATAACCAAAAGACCATTATGCCCTTTTTCTATATCTCTAACACAGTGAATAATCCAGTGTTCATTTTGTATTTGGATTTGACAAATTGGCCGTATGATCACCATGAATTTGTGTATAGAAAGGGACAGCAAACATTTGGAATGAGGATCTTTCCATTGCAGTAATTGAAACCGTTCAGCTCCATTCGATGGTTTAAGCTAGAGTAAGACAATTGTCTAGATAGCTAAGAGGATGCATTCCTGGTCCTTTTTTGTGGCATCGTTCACCTGGTTCTGATGGTGATGGATTTGCGAAATCTGGTCTTATATTAGCTCGGATTATCGGTCCATTCACTTCACTATAAGGAGCTCTCTGCTCCTAGGTTGGGTAGAAAGTTGTGCTTAGGTTATCCAACATAAACATATGGCGGATCATTTCCGCAGCTCTTTATTATTGAACCATGGGGAAATCTATCTATCTATCCATGTATGAATTATTCATCATTACCTTTGGTGAGATGAGATGTATGCTTGTGAATGTATCTGCAAGTTCTTCTAACCATTAGAACTTACAGGAAGAGATTATGGACCTCGCTATTGAAGCGAAGCAAAACATTCGGCAGCAGCTTCTCCCCCCCAATGATCTGATCAAGTGGTGCCTTAAAAGTGGTGGCGCAGAGCTTATCCTGCGTGCTTTTGATATATTTGCATGGACCAGCTCCTCTTTTCGCAGGTTTCACAAAAGCCTTTTGGAGGAGTGCTGGAAAAGCACTGCTGACCAGGACGACTGGGGAAAACTTCATCAAGCATCGACTGTCGAAGGCTGGAGTGATGAGGAGACATTGCGTGTCCTTAGAGATACCGTGCTTTTCCAGGCTTCGAGCCGGTGCTATGGGCCTGAGGCAGAAACTTTTGAAGGAGGGTTTGAGGAAGTGCTGCCATTGAGGCAAGAAAATATGGAGCCATCTGTTCTAAAGGAGTCGGGTCTTCTGTTGAAGCAATATTGATGCAGCACAAGTATTTTCCAGATGCAGGAAAACTTATGCTGATGGCAATTGAGTTGGGCAGTGTTCGGAGTGGTATTGACTGTGAAGAGGGTATTTTGCCCATGGAATGATAACTGTCAGACCGAATTATGTTCCCTGTCCCGCTTATATCCTTGTACATTGTAAATGATTCTCGTGCTTCTCGTGGCATGATCATCTAGGCAACCGCGTTTGTTTTTTCGAGGTTTTTGAGAACTGTTGAAGCAGATGTGGTGCAACTTGACATCTAATTGAGCTTTAGCAGATGAGTCGTGTGATATCTGCAAACTACAGTGGAATGAAAAACTTACACCCGTGATGTTGTACAAACAAGGAGAACAGGATGTGAATTCTAACTAAGCCACTTCTATGTTCCACAATCTTTTCGCCTCCTTTTCGTTTCTTTTTTAATTTTTCGTATGGCAAGTTGCATGATCTCTTAGGAAATTTCCGTCTAGTCCCTTCAGTTTGCAGTCTCATCTCAGGTTCTTGGGCAATCGGCTAGGCGTTAGCCCAACCCAAAACACTGTTTCATTTCCTAGATTTGGTGAGAGATATGATGAATAAAATACATCCATGTACTAAAATAAAAATGATTAGCTACAGGCATATAATACTTTGGTCAAAACTAGTAGCACTTTTGTGCTTTTTGGTGTCCATGTCCTTTTACTCTTTTGAGTTACTTTGCAGTTAAAAATTAAGAATGATATCACGAAAAACCTCAAACTAATACATATATGATAAATTACTCTCAAATCAATTTTTTAATCATCAAAAATCTAAAACTGATACACTTGTGATAATTTACATTTTGTTAATTTCAATTAACTTTTACCTTCGAGTTGCTAAGTTAGATTACATGTGGTAATTATGAGTATACCGGTTTGAGATTTTGATCTCTATTTGTTACAGATGTACTAGTTTAAAATTTTTCATGGTAATTTGGAGTAAATTTATCACAAATGTACCAATTTGTGGTCTTTTATGATACAAAAATTAGGTTCGAGTGAATTTATCACACGTGTACTAATTTGAAATGTTTCATGGTATTAATCTTAAAAATTAACACAACGCGCTTAATAATTTCTCTGTTAAGTCTTAAGAAAATCGAGCTTTTGTACAAGAAACCTAAATCTACGTAGCAAAACATACTTCTATATAAAACAAGCCGTATCCATTGACGAGAGAAGTCAATTTCATTATGATAGAAGTAAATTATGTATGAATAATATGGTGGCCCTGAATCTGACTAGGATTTAGCTCTATCATCCCACTCCAAATGTTTACGTCCACAACATCTTCCGCAGTCCACGTGGCGGAAGACCATCCGCTCTGTCATCGTAGAAATCAGAAGGGGAAATCCGAATCCGACCTCAGGACCAATGGGAAGATGCTGACGTGTGCATATCCTGATCCAGGAAATCTTCTCGTTCCCAATATAACCCCCTTGGCTCTCTCCTCTCCTCCTCATCATCCGCACCCCAAGCCAACTCAACTGCTCGTTCTTGGCCAGTTTGATCCGAGCCCAAGTCACAGGCTTCTCAGTGAAAGAGGAATGGCGACCACCGTGATCCAACAGTCTGCATTCGCCGGCCAGACTGCCTTGAAGCAGTCCAATGAGCTCGTCCGCAAGGTCGGCAACTTTGCCGGCGGCCGCGCCACCATGCGCCGCACCGTCAGGAGTGCTCCTCAGAGCATTTGGTAAAAGTCTAATGCTCTTGCTTGACTTTTGGTGCTTGGTAGCTTTAGCTCACTGGATGTTTTATTTCTATCTCGCGGCCTGAGCTTATAGCTTACTTGATCGCACCATTTCAGGAAAGTGAAAACGGGTCAGTTAGTAATGTATTCTTACCCAAGTGAATTTGGCAATTTCATTGACAGGTACGGACCGGACCGTCCGAAATACTTGGGCCCTTTCTCGGAGCAGACTCCATCCTACTTGACTGGTGAATTCCCTGGTGACTATGGCTGGGACACTGCTGGTTTATCTGCTGACCCCGAGACGTTCGCCAAGAACCGGGAGCTCGAGGTCATCCACTGCAGGTGGGCCATGCTCGGTGCACTCGGGTGCGTCTTTCCCGAGATCCTCGCGAAGAACGGTGTCAAGTTTGGCGAGGCCGTCTGGTTCAAGGCGGGAGCACAGATCTTCTCTGAAGGCGGTCTTGACTACTTGGGCAACCCCAACCTCATCCATGCACAGAGCATCCTTGCCATCTGGGCCTGCCAGGTATGATCGACTGAGTTATGCTTAAGTAATTATATTCAATAGATAATAAAATCATTCTCGACAAATGCGTGCTATATTTTGTGGGTTAAATGGCATATGTAATTTGAAAATGGTAGGATAAAGCCTCATGTTCAATGAGATTCATTCCAACACAAACACAGATAACAGCTAACAAGGTTTGTTTAAATGATTTGTTTAAATGATTCTAAGTATCTGAGATTGAGCACAACATCCTAGCATATTACTTCTATAGAAATTAGACAAAAAAAATGTATACTGCTTCACTATTTACTGGTCACAGAAGCGTAACTTGTTTATTGGTCAACTTAAGTTGCTTCTTATGCTGTCAGGTTGTGCTCATGGGACTAATTGAAGGATACCGGGTTGGAGGAGGACCTCTTGGCGAAGGCCTTGACCCACTTTACCCTGGTGGAGCATTCGACCCTCTAGGATTGGCAGATGATCCCGATGCATTCGCAGAGTTGAAGGTGAAGGAGATCAAGAATGGAAGGCTTGCAATGTTCTCCATGTTCGGATTCTTTGTTCAGGCCATTGTAACTGGAAAGGGCCCAATTGAGAACCTCTTTGACCACCTTGCCGACCCCACAGCCAACAATGCTTGGGCTTACGCCACTAACTTTGTCCCTGGAAAATGATTTTGCATTGAGGGCTTGCTGAAGTGTAAAGGATCTTGGTTTCCTGGAACTTGTCGTGTCGGGGCCTCTTTAGAACTGATGTAACTTTGCTGGTCGGAAGATGCTTGAGACAATGTATTACCAAGACTTTCGGCTCTGTTGTGCTCCATGCAAAATATACTTTGGACTGATTGTCTTGTTTGATTTCGTATATGACAGCTCTATCTCTGAGGAGCCGCAGTCTGATTATTCAGAAGTTGGTGCAGACATTGTCTGCGAGTTACTGGTATCAAATTGTTTCTTTCTGAAAATACCAGCAGAAGCTACCCAAGTGATCAATAACTCGGAAATGGACTAATCACCAGAAATCATTGCAAGAGCACGATCCACTTTTAAAATGATGGAAACGGCTATTATCTCTCACAATGATTTCTCGATCATAGATACGGGAAAGTAGCTTAGTTACAGAATGACAATCGTTACAAACACGAAGGTTCTTCATGATGCGAATTGGACTTCTGGGGTGTACATTTATGAGGCCAAAAGCAATGGCCAGTCTTTCGCTGTGGTTCTCCAATTCAGTTTCCTTCTCTTCCTCCTCTTCAATGCAGAGAAGAACTTGGGAAGTGTCGGGGACATGCCCTGCCAATTTCAATCTCTCTCTCATTTCAGTCAACTTAGAGTAAATTTGTTCCGTCTGCGGATGTGACTTATCACCCACAATAAACTCATGAAGCATCCCTTTGTGCTCAATTGAACTACAACCGGGCTCTTTCCTAATTCCCTTCTTCTTCATCATTTCTCTAACTTGTGAAACTTTGTCCCACTGACCTGCAGCAGCATAGATGTTCGAGAGAACAATATAACATCCTATAGTCTCTGGAGCCAAGTCAATTAGATGTCGTGCCGCATATTCACCAACTTTTTGGTTTCCTTGGATTCGGGAACCGCTAAGTAAGCTCATCCACATTACTTTGTTGGGTTTCATGGGCATGGTGTTGATCACATACTTTGCCTCTTTCACACGCCCAGCTCGGCATAATAGATCCACCAAGCAACCGTAGTGCTCCATCGTTGGCTTAATTCTGTATTCTTTCTCCATCATTTCAAAATAATGGCGTCCATGATCAACCAAACCTGCATGATTACAAGCATTTATTACTCCAACAAAGGTTATGGCATTGGGCTTAATTCCGGCTTTGTGCATTTCAGCAAATAGTTGAAGAGCAGGACTAGCCATGCCATGCATTCCCAATCCTACAATGATGGCAGTCCAATGGCCCAACTTCTTCTTTGATATTGAGTGAAAAATAGCCAGAGCACTCTCAATGCTCCCACATTTGGAATACATTTCTATGAGCGAAGTACCAAGAACACCATCTACTGGATGCTCATTCTTCACGATGTAAGAGTGAATGCAGCTTCCCATACTAAGAGTTGCCAATCCGGAAACTGAAGAAAGAGCACAAACAAAAGTAGCATGATTAGGTATGAAACCTTCTTTTATAAGAGAGTTAAACATGTCTAGAGCTTCCTCAAATCGCCCATTCAAGTCATATCCTGCAATCATTGAATTCCACGTAATTAGATCTCTCGCGTCCATGTCCCCGAACAAATTACGAGCCGAGTTGAAATCACCTGATTTCATGTACCCGTTTATCATGGCATTCCAAGAGACCAAACTCCTAGTTGGCATTTTTTCAAATATTTCTCTAGCAGCCTCAACCTTCCCACATTTCGAAAGGCCATCGACCAGAACCGTCCACGAGAAAGAATCCCGCTCTGGCATTTCATTAAACACCTCCAACGCCAGCTCAATCTCCCCACACCTTGCATACCCATCAATCAAAGCATTCCAACAGACCAAATCCTTATTATCCATGTCATCAAAGACCTTCCTCGCAGAACCAATGCAACCGCACTTGGAGTACATGCTAACCAAGCTACTCTCCACAAACTTATCCGAACCCAACCCAATTTTCAAAGCCAGTCCGTGAATCTGCTTCCCCTCCTCAACAGCACTCAACCGAGCACAACCCTTAATCACACACGGCAACGTGAAACAGTCAGGCGTGAAGTCCCAGACCAGCTCGCGGAACACACATAACGCGTGGTGGGAATGTTGGTTCTCGACGCAGCACTTGATGATAACGTTCCAGGAGGGCAACGCCGGTTGGGGAATTTGGTCGAACACGGAGCGTGCGTAGCGGAGGTCGTTGATCGTGGGGCCGGCATAGAGGGCGAGAAGCTTAGAAGCCGTTGGGGGGTGATTGAAAGCCCCGGTCTTGAGGGACAAAGCGTGGACTTGCTTCGTTTCTTGAGCGGTCCTGCAATTCAGGAGGAGAGAGAAGTCGAAGCTCTGAGGAAGGTCATGGCGGAGAGGAGGAGGAGGAGGAGACGGCGCGAGCTTTAGCATTAGATAGGTTGCGGCAGTCGGCGAGATGACCACAAAACTCAATGGCGCAGTCGCCGTCGTCTCCAAACTAACACTGGAGGAGGAGGAAATGTTGCAGAGTTGCTCCTTATCTTTATCCAACGGTCCTAACGGGCCCGGCTCCTCGTCCCGAAAATGGGCCGAGTCGGTCTGGCCGATAATGTCGATCCTGACAACAATTGCCCAGGCCCGCTCACGGCAAGAAACGGAAATCTAAAACCCGATTCGGCCCGAAAAGAACGCACATTGGTCTGCCGCGCCCCCCCCCGCTTGATATTCAAATAAAGGTATCTACGCAAACAGTTCACCAACTTTGACTTAATATATAATATGATCCATGAATTTACGGTGATCCCTATATTTTACCCCAATTTACAGTATCATCTTTGAAATTTTAATTTATTTGACCCCTGAATGTTTTAGTAAAAGCTCAAACCGGCCTCTAAACTCTATAAAAATAACCAATGCTGTCATTCCGTTAATCTAAGTTAATGGATATCATTGAATATTTTCATATAATTCAAAGACTAGTTTGAATATGTACCCAAAACTCAAAGACCACATTGAACAAATTAAAAATTTAAGGTTGATATTGCATATTGAGTTAAAGTTTATGACTAACATTAAATAAATTAAAAGTCTAGAGATCATATCGCACGTTGAGTTATAATTCAACAGCCATTTTTGGCGTAGGATTTAGGGATGATCGATTGCCGATCCGATCTGATTCGATCCTACCTCAGAACCAGGAATGGGGCCAACTAATTTGGTTCGGTTCTTAGGTGTCTAGTGTAATTGGTCGAGTTCGAAAATTCAAAATCACTCGCAATATTGAAAATAAAAACCATCAAACTCATTAAATTTACTGAAATCGGTCCAAGAAATTCTCACTGAATTTATCATACTCACTTCTCAATGAAAACTTCGCCGCTGAGAATTCTTATTGAAGAATTCGAGAACCGAGAAATTCTCAATGAAGAATTGTGAATATATATATATGTATGTATGTATGTATGTATGTACGTATGTATGTATAGGTCTAGTCGGTCCTAACCTCCTAGAACTGGAAATCGGACCGTTCGGTTACCGGTTCTAGTTCTGAGAACCGGAATTAGATTGAAGCCCTCTAGAAGAGGACTACATCAACCAATCTAGTCAGGTTCTTGGTTCGCTCGATCCGTCTTCCTTACTTCTAGTAAAATTTCTTTCTCGATGTAAGATCATTGGATTCAATTAACAGGACAAGGAGAAGAACGGCGTCAGCTCGTCAGTCCTCGAATCTTTCTGGCGAGCAGCCTTGCAAAACTCCGAACGCAAGCGACGTTCCTCTGCAGCTGTCTCCTCGACGTGTTTCCCCACGTGGATCTCACTAATGTCGTTCCCAGTAATTGCAATTGTGCAGCAAACACGTTCGACGTTGCATCCATGCATTAAGTCAACTTAAACATTTGGAGACTTGTCAATATTCCCGAGAATTCTTCTCGACAAATATGTCGCGACGGTTCGATTCAATTCTCGCTGGCAAAGGGCGGTGGAATTTTCATCTGCACTGGAGCATAATTTCACAAGCTAGTGCGTGGCATTTTTGGCGACGGACGAACACGTTCCTCTTCCAAGACATCTCTACCTTCCTTTCGAATACAGTATCGAGTAATTCGGTCATACACAAAAGCAATCATCAAGATTTCGTCTGCGAATGACTCGACAGATGAATGTCGATGGGCCCTCTCAAGGCAACTCGGCGCTTGCCGATGCATGGTGTTCATTCAGAAATGTAGAGGGTGACGGTTTTTTCACATTTGTAGAAATGTGCTCGTTTGACACACAAGCAGAACTTTGGGCATTGTCGTCGGTACTTGACTTCGCAAAACAGCTTGGTTTTGACAAGATCACCATTAAAATTGACTCTTAAACCATTATTGATCTCATTAATGCAGAGCTTATCATTGATAATGATGCATTACATTTCTTAAAGATAATGGAAAATCGTTGAACTCTTCACTTTTCAGTTCAAAGTGCAACACAACCTTCGGATTGCTAATCTTGGAATCGATACGCGAGAGAGTTACTTCACGTTTTATCAGTTCATAAATTAAAGGCGGTAAATTATACTCGACTTTAGCCCTTTTTTATCACAAAAAAAAAAAGTAACATTTCTATCTTCGTCATGTTCCCTTTTGAAAATTAGTTGGGGGCGTGGATAGGAAAGGTCGTCACATACTAGATATTCTATTGGGTTAGCGTGTGTGAAATTAAAGAAATGATGATGGAAAATGTTTTTTTTTTAGACACTTAACCTACTACCAAAAATTGGGTTTCAAAATACGGTTGTAAGAATTGTGCAAAAAGCGTAAGCCTATTGTACTTTCGTCAATTTGGTCATAAAATTTTTAATTTTTCCAATTGAGTTTTAAAATATTTCACGCTTGGTTAATTGATTCCATCCGATCAATTTTGATCGAAAATCGCTTATATGGATATCGATCATCCTGCATGGCACGATCAGGTGCCATTGCCATTGACAATTTCTAATATTTTTATTGATTTTTTTATTTTTTATTATTTTCTTATGTTTTCCTTCTTTACATTCTTTTTTTCTTGGCCAACGAGGGTAGCCATTGCCTAGGCGAATGTGGGCTGTGCTCGCCCTCTCACCTAGTCTAGCAAAGGGCCACCCTCACTAGCGTAGGGCTAGGTATCCCTAGCCTGAGGCAGGCAAGAGCAACCATCGCTTGAGGCAGACGACCTCCATCGGCCATGGACAAGTCTCGACGATGGCCGGTAAAAGGAAAAACGAAAAACGAAGAAAGAAAAACACGTAAAGAAGCAACCCCAAAAAAAAAAAAACACGTAAAGAAGGAATCAAAAATAAAAAATAAAAAAGAATTGAAAAAAATATTGAAATATTATTAAATGTTGTCAACATTAGCGGTGGTCGTGTCACATAAGATGGTCAGTGTCCATGCGAGCGATTTTCTATCAAATTGGCGGTATATTCGGTTGACAAACTTAAAAGATTAAGGACTGAACTGATAAAAGTGCAACAAATTTAAGGCTTTTTGGACAAATGAGATTTAGAACTTTGAATACAAAGGGTCGAGGGCTCTCTCTCTCGCCAAACCGCCGTTGTAGAGGGCTCCCTTCCGCTCTCCGGTCGACGTCAACTGAAAGAGGCCACGCCAGCGAGCTTCGCATCGTCGTCTTCCCATTGGACGGTGGTCTCCAAAGCGCTACAGAACGTGACGGATCGGAACAACAGTTCCTTCCGCTCCTTGTCTCCTTCTGCGCGCCCCTTTGTCTCCACTCCAAACGAATAAAATGAACAGGGTTGAAACAATCCGTGTTAAACAATTGTTGTTTTGGGCCCCGGAAAACCGCAACAACGAGGAGGGCGGTGATCACGTCCTTCGCTGAAGCCTTCAAGTCCTAGAAGAGAAGCCGAGACAGTGGATCATCACCTAATCGCTTATTCCCACCTCCAGATCCCTCCAAATGCTACAACAAATCCTGGTTTGGACTCACCCTCTTGCTTGCTTCCTCTCCTGAAAAAGTCCTCCCCCTACTAACCCACCAAGCTCAACCCCCCTCTACCCCCTCCTTCTCTGTGTGAACTTGCCTTTTGGAGCTTTGTGCTTGGAGGGTTGCTGCAGAGCAGCCTGATTCTTCGTCCTCATGACATCACCCAGAATCAAGAAGATGGCCCATTTGGAAAGCAACCCTTTTGCTCTCTTCTCGATTAATGAAGCGATTTACGTTGACACCTGTGGAGTTTCGGTGAAAACGCTTGGGGTAATTTTTCAAGAAATCCGTGGTGAAACCAAGGTCTGTGGATTACCCTGTCGCTTAAATGTCGTGTGTGTTTTCACGGGACGATTCTCTGCGTCTTTTTAAGGACATGCTCATTGGAAGGGTACAACATTGCAACTGTGCAAGGTCAATGGTTTAACAGTTCATTTGAAAAATGAATAATGGAGGAGTTGACACCGGGACATTCCTCTAGGACACTCCTCATGTGTCCTCCTCCGTCTTTTTTATTATATAGAGAGAGAGATCTGAGACTTTCCGAGAGCCAGCTTTGAGCACCTCTTAGAGACCAACACCGTCAACTCCCAACCTCTCTTCGTCATCCCTCGAAGGCTCTTGTTCCATGGGCAGGCAAAGTACTGATCCTAGCCCCACGGTCGCGAGCTCTTCGATCGCCCTGCTACAGGAGAGGTTCCGGGAGTTGCAGAGAGTGAAGCAGAGAAGAGAGGAAAGAGAACTCAGGAGACTGTCTCTCGAGCCGGACCTGGCAGCGGCCCCTGTCCCGAACCCAGATCATCTGGCCATGTTCTGTCTCCAACCCAGCATGAGTTCGAGTTCTTCCCCTCAGGATTATTGCTCTCTCTCACTCGGCCTCACGACTCAAGGCAACAGCGACAGAGCCGGCTCGGGAGCCGTGAAGACCGATCCTAGGATGAGCTTATGGCCTGGCAACAATGGCCTGGCAATTTCAGGAACATCAAAAGGCTTTGAGAGCCCTGATGTGGATACGTCCCTCCATCTGTAGAATGTTTTTGCACTCCGTAAATCCTGGATACATGTATGTAAGTACTGGATGTATGCTCTCTTTTCCCTTCTTTTTGAAAGAGCGTCGGGAGTTGGACCATATGCAGCGTCGCGGCACCATTCGACAGATCCTTCGTTCATGTAAATTTTGCTTGCTTCTCCTTTTCTGATCGTTTTGGGGGTTGTCGTTCTTACCATGATCATAGACAAATTCTGTAAATGTTCATAGATGTTCTCACGAAAGGCTAGATCGGAAGGTGACCGAGCACCAGGTGACCCTCGATGAAAGCGGATTCCGCAGTTATCGTCTCAGAATGGACTGATCCCTCTTTCGCCTTCTGTTGCTTGGTTCACGGTTCACATGAGATGCAAAGAGCAGACGCAGGCTGAATTTTTCAGTCCATAGACAATTTCTTTCACCCCAACTGAGTCTCTGAAGAAGAGGAAGTAACTTTGCCCACGAACAGATTGGCCATCAGAGATTAATGAATAAAACCACACAAAGACAATTCCGTCACGGGAAAATCATCATTTTCGACCTTGCTATGTAACATGGTTGATCCAATTTTCCTCGACAAAAGGATCTTGTTAACGAGTATCTCCGGAGCACTTATTAAGTATGATATAAGAGTGACAAACACTTTATCAAATCAGTGATTGCACTTCACACGGCACGGTTGGTTCATTGAAAAGTCGGAACGTTTTCTTAATTAGTAGCTTAACGGGTATCGGAGGAACCCTTTCCAGCAAAATCCTTTCATGCGATTCTTCATGCTTAATTTGGCTTTCGACTCCTGAATCCTGCCATGGTAGCTCGAGGGACGCGGACAAAGTCCGCAATTCTTGCTGGTGGATGGGCCTGGTAATGGGCTGATTTCAAGTCGGGCTGGGGTCTAGCTCGGGGGTCGGTGTATGTTTCATGGGCCACGTTCTAGCCCATTCAAAGCCCCCCCATTTGACCATCGCGAAAGGAAAATGGTTCGGCAGACACCAGGGTTGCTCCACCCTTCTTACCCCGGAGAAATCCCCCTGTAATGGATTTTGCTAAATTGAAATCGGGAAACTTATTAAGTCATCGATTGACAATAGGTTTACCGTGTTCGTTTTCCCGGTGCCACTTGTAATTAGTTGGGATGGGATCGGTCCGACCGTAATTTGGGAAGCCTTGCATGTGCAGCGAAGTTGAGGTATAAATATTGTTCGACAAACCAAATTGTTACCGCTAAAGCCATGTCACAAAAGAAAAATCAAGGTTTCTTGAACTCGAGAACCTCATAATAGCTGAGGGGCACCATTTTTTTTTTTTATGGTCAGAAGCTAAGGGGCACTTTAATAAGAGGTAAATGACACAAATGATTTATAAACTTTATTCTAACATTGTAATGTTGTTCATAAAGGGATAATGACATATATATTTAATGTTATTCCCGAACTTGAATTATGAAAGGACAACATCGAATGTTTTTCAAACAGTCTAGTAACTAAATTGAACATGTACAAAAAATATGAAATGATCACATTAGACGAATTAAAAATTTAAGGTCGACAATGCACAATATGCTAAAATTCAAGAACCGCGTGGAAGAAATCTGAAGATCAAGAACCGCATTGTATATTAAGCTAAAGTTTTGATATCATTTATATCATTATCCCTTCGGTAAGCGTGCGGGGCAACCGGGCGATCGACGTGATTTTGATCTTAATGACGTTGATTTGGGCGGTAATTTTTTATCTGACGTGGCAAAAGCTGATTCGCTAAAAAACGACGTGATGCTGGTAACGGGGCACTGGACTGGCCCCGCTGGGTTCTGGTTCGCTACCATCTCCAGAACCTTCTTCTTCTTCTTCCCTAAAACCCTACTAAAACCCTCCGCAACTGAGTCCGCTCGCTTGCCATTTCGCCGCTCGCGGAGCTCGCTGTGGTCTTCTCTTACCTCGCCTCTTTTGCGCTTTTTCGCTTGCCGATCTCACTTACAATCCCCCGACCATGCATAGGCTCTCCTCGAGGCGCTCCGTCTCGGCTCTCCTCCGCCTCCGCGGCGCCAGCTGCCGCACCACCGCCGCTCCCGCTTGCTGCTCTGCTCCCGCCGCCAATACGGTACGACCACCCGAACTCGAAGCTATCTCTTCAATTGAGGTGGAATGGTAAAGCTTTGCTGCGAATTCGCTCACATGGAGTGCGCTTGGTCATTCCGATTTCCGGTTTCCGCTGGTTGAATACGACACCTTTTTTCATTTCTGGTCATCTCCAGTGGTTGGATTACTTGAGAGGAGTTATCCGAATTGTTACTCATCTGTCGTTCGTGCATATAATTTTTGGGAAAATTGGATATATTTCTCATTAGGCGAGGCGGAATTAACTCTTTCTTCTTGTATATGGCATGGACTTTGCGCAGACGACAGAGAATGAAATCAGAGTCGGTCAATATGCTGCAGTGTCCAGAGGGTGGTGCAACATTGCTGGACCTTCGCACTCATTGAACTTGAAAGGTTCTTTGGCTTCTGGCAGGAGGTTTGAATCAACCGCGGCAGCGAACGATGCGTCTCCTCCACCACCAGCCGAGAAATATGAGTATCAAGCAGAGGTATGCCGCTTGGAGGGATTGATTTATTACTTCTCACGTTGATTGGGATTGTTCGTTGTTGAGTTGTCTGTCTTGCTTTTTGATGGCAGGTTAGCCGACTTATGGACCTCATCGTGAACAGCTTATACAGCAACAAGGAGGTGTTTCTTCGGGAGCTCATCAGGTATCTTTTGGGTTTTGACCTATTCGTTATGGATGCTGGTGCTCATGATTTTCTTCTTTCTCCTATCAACTATATAAATTCTGTCTTCCTATGGTGGTCTAAGCCCTGTTTCAATTTTAAACCATGATTTGAAAGTGATATCATTACGGCTGTGGGCCTGTGGCATTCAGCTATGCTATCTGTAGCTTGGGGCTCTATTTATGACTCAAAAAGAAAGTACTGTACTGGGATTTGAAGCTTGATTCCACACAAAAGGCCTTGAACGTTTAGAAGACCAATTTCAGTCGATATGCTGAATTACTAGTAAAATATGATGGGTCAATACTGTCTTTATTTTATCTGAATGGATACTCAGCGTAGGAAATGGTGTCTTTGACATTGAAGGACAGGTGACATTCTTTTTTGCGACCAATATTGACTTTGAGGCCCAATATAATGGGATTCACCTTCATATATGGACCCATGCATGTATGGGTACACAAATTAGCTACAAAGTTAAAGTGGTCTGCACTATCAATAGACTAGTGCAACTGACATTGTTGTTCTACAGTTCTACTTCATGAGTGCTGTTATTTTGTGGAGTATAACATTTAAGTCAGTTTATTGTCGTAGCTATCTTTTCGTATTCTAATTGCTGTCTAGGCAGCCTAAGAAGAAAAGTAACCAACTTCTTCTTTCTAAATTATTGAGTTGTCATTGACCTCATTTTATGGAACCCACGTATGTGTTCCCAGCAATGCAAGTGATGCCTTGGACAAGTTGAGATTCCTCAGTGTTACTGAGCCACAACTTTTGAAGGATGGGACTGTGGATCTTGATATCCGTATTCAGACTGATAAAGATAATGGAATCATATCAATCACGTACGTCAACCACCTTCTGGCTTTGACTGATGATTTTATGTTCTTTAAGTTGTTTAAAACCCAGCATGTTGCGTGTGCAGTGATTCAGGTATTGGGATGACTAGACAAGAGCTGGTTGACTGTCTTGGAACAATTGCTCAAAGTGGTACTGCAAAATTCTTGAAGGCCTTAAAGGTCCTGTATTTTTGCTTCTGATGGTGGTGTTTTTCTCGTCCAATCTGATTATCAAGATTGACGGTTATTTGCTCATGGATGTTGTTGCTGCAGGAGAGTAAAGACTCTGGTTCTGACAGCAATTTAATTGGTCAATTTGGTGTGGGATTTTATTCTTCCTTTCTGGTTGCCGAAAGGGTACATCATCCACTTTTCATATCCTACTCATATCTACAATGAGTTTGCTTGCTGTGATATTGTCAATCATTGAGACAGTTGTTTTTCTTCCCCCATTTTGAAGGTGGTCGTCTCAACAAAGAGTCCAAAATCTGATAAGCAATATGTGTGGGAAGGAGAGGCTAACTCCAGTTCCTATTCCATTCGGGAGGAAACTGATCCGGACAAGCTTGTTCCGCGGGGAACTCGCCTGACCTTGTATCTTAAGGTAAGCTGAACGCTGCTTATCTTTATATTTCAACTTGTGTGAGTGTCTGTCCATCTTATGCTATGTGGGCTGTTATTTACTCTCTTATTGGGCTCACACTAATCTTTATTGGTCTATGTTGCTGTAGAATGATGACAAAGGTTTTGCACATCCAGAGCGCATACAGAAGCTAGTGAAGAACTACTCGCAGTTTGTTTCTTTCCCGATCTATACTTGGCAGGAAAAGGGATATACTAAAGAGGTTTGACATATCCATTAATTCATGTTTTTTCATGCACTTCATTCCATTGGAGAGCAGCACTAGTGACATGACACTTCTGTGGCCCATTTCTTCTTCTATAAATTAATGTATGCGCAATTATCGTACAGGTGGAGGTTGATGAGGATCCTGCAGAAGCCAAGCAGGAGGGTGAAGATGACAAAGCTGAGGTAATCTCTTTCCCATCATGCTCTAAAATCTGGTCTATCTGTGAAGCACAGACTTTTTTGGTATGCACAGTAGAAAGTCTGTGTAGCTGCTTATCTGCTACTGGAATCTGATGATGTTGCAGAGGAAGAAGAAAACAAAGAAAGTAGTTGAAAAATACTGGGATTGGAGCTGACCAACGAGACACAGCCTATATGGGTGAGCTAGATGCCTAAGCCTTTGCTCTGTGTAGATTGAAGTTCCTTCATTTTGGGGAGAGTTTAATACTTGTTTCTCTTTAATTGTAGCTTCGGAACCCTAAAGAAGTTTCCACCGAGGAGTACAATGAGTTCTACAAGAAAACATTTAATGAGTACTTGGATCCATTAGCATCTTCGCATTTTACAACTGAGGTGATGCTCATTAATTTGCTTGCATGTTATGTTTACCGTTTTGCCCATCAGATCCAGTAGCGTTAACTTGGCACTTTTCCTCAGATTCTCAGTTCTTCGCCAGTTTGTTGAAGCTTGGTCTCACTCTGTTCGGTATATGATTGACTAATTAGTAGTTGCATACATGATATTGACACCACTCCATTACAGGGCCATGTCTAGCATAAGTTCTAGATGGGCTCTCAACGATGAATTATTTACCTATGTGAAAACTTGTACTAATATTCTGCATGTACTTATTTTGAATGTTGTAAACCTCATGTATTGTAGACTTGGTGATGATGTCTTCTAGCCCCTCTTTATATGTTTATAGAAAGCTCAAGCCCATACGGAGATAGTTTGGATGAAATGACCTATTAGTACTATGATTTGCGAGCACCACCTATTACTGCTTTTGGTGTTTGAATTATTAAGGTAGATCAGGATTCTTACTTCAGTTGATGATGTGATGTCTTTATGATTTCTGCAGGGAGAAGTTGAGTTTAGGTCTATCCTTTATGTGCCAGCTGTCTCATCTATGGGAAAGGAAGACATGGTTAATCCAAAGACCAAAAATATAAGGCTCTACGTTAAAAGAGTCTTCATATCAGATGACTTCGATGGGGAGCTGGTAAGCAGAACGTTAATAGTTACTCAGTGAGATAAAAGGAAGGGCTTGGTTGAATATAAGCTTATTAATGCTTCTTCATGTTCTTGTTTGCCTTCTTTGCTGGTGTCGGAATAGTTTCCTCGTTATCTAAGCTTTGTCAAAGGTGTTGTGGATTCCAATGATCTTCCTCTCAATGTCTCAAGAGAGATTCTTCAAGAAAGTCGCATTGTAAGTGCAATTAGCATTATTATTTCTGTAGAACCAGTGGTCTCAAAGTAGTTTCCCATCTTATCTTTGCTATGCTAACTCTGTTTTTCTTTGAAGGTCCGTATAATGAGGAAGCGTCTGGTAAGGAAAGCCTTTGACATGATTCTGGGCATATCACTGAGTGAAAACCGAGAGGTTTGTCTTGCCTTTTCTCTTGAGATTTACATTCTTCTTTTAGTTTCATGGTAAAGATTTCTGACCATTATGGGGTTTCCTTTGAAATAGCCTCTTTAATACTTGTGACTCCCTTCAGGACTATGAGACGTTTTGGGAAAACTATGGTAAATATTTGAAACTCGGATGCATCGAAGATCGTGAAACCACAAAAGGCTTGGACCATTGTTGAGGTTTTTTCTCCTCGCAAAGTGAGAATGAGCTGATCAGCTTGGATGAGTATGTGGAGAACATGCAACCTGAGCAGAAGGATATTTATTATGTCGCATCGGACAGTGTGACTAGTGCTAGGAATGCACCTTTCCTCGAGAAACTTATTGAGAAGGATCTTGAAGTATGTAATTTTTTATGCTTCACCTTGTTGACAATCATTTTTCCTTTTTTTCCTTTGTTCAGTGATGGAATTTGGGGTGCTCCTTTATAGGTTTTATTCCTAGTTGATCCCATCGACGAACTTGCTATCCAGAATTTGAAGTCCTACAAGGAGAAGAATTTTGTTGATATCAGCAAGGAGGACTTGGATTTAGGTTGTTAAGCTTAATTACGCTAATTTTTATCCTGTGTACCAGTGGAAGTCTTTTTAAGATTGAGCGGTACTATTTGGCAGAAATTTCGAGGTGTGTTGATTGGGCTATAGGTGTCCAGCCCCTATGTGGGATTGTTGTGAATCTCTCTGTAGAGCTGTAGCATGATGATCGTTGTTTGGTCTCAACAGGTGACAAAGACGAGGAACAGGAGAAGGCGACGAAGCAGGAGTTTGCGCAAACCTGTGATTGGATGAAAAAGCGACTGGGTGACAAGGTGGCTAGTGTGCAAATCTCGAGCCGGCTCAGCTCATCGCCTTGTGTTCTTGTATCTGGAAAGTTTGGCTGGTCTGCTAATATGGAGAGGTAACTTGATCTTTGTTTTTGTGAGGCGATTTTGCATTTCACCCTTTCTGGAAGGAACAATTCTCTTCTTTTTTGTTTATTTGCTGATTTCTTGATCATTAATGTCATGCTTCTGGTAGGCTAATGAAAGCACAGACTGTTGGGGATACCCAAAACCTGGAGTTCATGAGAAGCAGAAGAGTTTTCGAGATTAATCCAGATCACCCGATTATTAAGAGCTTGAATGTATGGCTGGTTGTCTGTTTTTCGGTCTTTTGCACCATTCAGTTAAAAGTGATTTCTGATGCATCTTTGACCTCATAATGCTTTCTTTCCAGGCTGCCTGGAAGAGTAGCCCTGATGATGAAGATGCGTTGAGGGCAATTGATCTTTTGTATGATGCAGCATTAGTCTCCAGTGGTTATACAGTGAGTATCCGTGGACCACCTATCTCAAATAGTCAATCATTCTTGTAAACACAGTATAATGAAAGCTCATTGAGCATCAGATGGAGGGAAACATGCACTGCTTTTCCTAAGGGCGCATTAGCTAAAACAACCGTCAATAGAAGCAGCATGATCCAAACTAGCCGGTCATTATTTTGCTTGATACGCCGATATATTGATGTATTCATGTATGTGTGATCATGTCATGACTCTACCATACTTGCAGCCTGACAATCCGGCGCAACTCGGGGGTAAGATATATGAGATGATGGACATGGCTCTTTCTGGCAAGTGGTTATCTGCGGCGGAGGTTCAGTCTGCCCCAGATGGATCTCAAACTCCGGGGACATTAGAGGCTGAGATAGTGCAACCGGTAGAAGCAGGCCATCAGAAATGAGAATATATTTGTTCTTTTATGTGCCATCTCCATCGAACGTATTGGTAGGTATGTGAAGCGGAACAGGCTCTTACTTGTGACTATGATGAGTGGGTCAGTTTTATGTGTTGGAATTTTGATCGATGGAAAAAGGATGAAAGGAAGAGCTATTCTCAGCTGTAGTTATTAAGATATGTTAGTGCTCTGATTTTTCCTTTTTTCCCATTCTTTGCTGCTGCTTTGCGTCTATGCACTTTCTGCATCACGCCAAGAGGACTCCGGAGGTTCATTCTCGGTTTTAGTGGATCATTTTAAAATGAAGCTTCAGTTTTTAATGCCAATAGCAAAACTAATCGACTTCCTTCTGTTCTTAAAAGAGTTTAATTCTTCTTCAAATGGCCCGACCACCCCGTCATACCCGATTAAATTCGTTTTTAATGAGTAACATTGGACTCAAGTCTAATTTTAAGACTGCCAATAAACTAATCGCATGAAATGGGTGTCGTGAGTGAAACGGGCATGTGTACACTAAGTAGGTCGTGTATGGTTAAATTATTGATTGATGACGACGTCCGCAACAAATGTTTGACAAATGTTTGGATTCGATCAAAATTGATCTATTGGATTGAAGTGTTACATGCAAGAAAACAATATGTTAAGAGTATAAAGATGATAGGAATTTAAGGGTTGCTTGGTTCTCAAGAGAGGAGATGACCTCTTAAAGATTTTCTTCTTCTTTTTGAGGTTGGTTGAAGAGATGTTTTCAGTAAAAGAGGGAAGATCGTCAAAAAAGTCCTAAATCTATTGCACCTTTGTCAATTTAGTCTTAAACTTTTTAATTTTGCCAATTCAGTCCTAAAATTTTTGTATTTGTGCCAATTTAGTCTTAAATTTTTTTTTTTCCGCCGATTCAGTTATAAACCTTTTGAAATTGTGTCAATCCAGTCTATCCGGCGAATTTTCGTCGGCCAGCGCTGATGTGAATCTGACAGGTGTTAACGAGGCATTTTTTTTTATAATTTTTTGATATTTTTTTAAAATTTTTTATTTCTCGCATTTTTTCATTTCATTTTTTTTAATTTTGTTTGTCCATCTTCTCCTTGTTCATCTTCTTCCTGATGAACAAAGGACCTAATGACCAGAGAGTCGAGAAAAAAAAAAAAGAGATGACGTTAGGTACTCTCTCTAGCCGCTGAGAGCCCAAGGCGAGGTTGAACCTCGTCGGCCACTAGTGCCATTGTCGGGCGAGCTCGACGATTCCAGATTTGGCTCAGCTGACCCACCCCATTGGTAGGCGAGGTTAGACCCTGCCCAACCATGGCGCCTAGGGACGACGACGGAGCTTGAGGTCGAATCCACGACGTTGCTCGAGATGGAATTGAGGGAGTTGATTAGAGACTGTAGAGTAGCCGCGGGGTCGAATCTAGCCGAGCCAGATTTGGCTCAGCCAAACTCTCCCGGCGGTGGTGCTTGCGGCCGACGAGGTTCGCCAGCCTAGATTTGGGCGAGATCGAGCCTTACTACACCTCGATTGAGCCTCGCTTGGCCATGGCGATTGACCAGAGGCTTCTCCTCACCCAAATCTGGGTTGGCGAGGCGAGCCTCGCTCGATCGTCGCGAGGCTTGGTCTCGCCTGGCCATGGCGAGGTCGGCGAGACTCGTCGGCCGTCCTCTGGTCTGTTGCTGGAGCTGAAGAAGAAGATGACAAGAGGCAGAGGATGATGACAGAGGCAGAGGAAGAAGATGGTAGGAGGAAAAAAAAAGAAAAGAAAAGAAAAAAAAAAATATTTTAAAAAATTAAAAATATTATTAAAATATTAAGTCATCGGCCGGCCGACATCCATGTCAGCACCGGTCAGATCCACATCAATGCCGGCCGGCAAAATTCGCCGGATAGATTGAATTGGTACAATTTCAAAAGGTTTGGATTGAATCGGCGGGAAAAAAAGGTTTAGGACTAAATTGGCGCAAATACAAAAGGTTTAGGACTGAATTGACAAAATTAAAAGGTTTATGACTAAATTGGTAAAAGTACAATATGTTTAAGATTTTTTTGATAATTTTTCCGTAAAAGAGTGATTGATTTTTTAGCAATTGTTATAGAAATGGATTGACAATTGTAAAGACGTGCGTCATTACTGTCCTCGAAAAATAATTAGAGGCGGAATTCTCTCTCTTTTTTTACGATAGAAAGAAACGAAGACGGAACGATCTCAATTGGTGTGGAACGGTTTGGACTCCAGAGTGCGTCGTCATTCGTCGGATTTACAGGTCAGAGAAAAAGGCAAAGACCTCAAATCCAAATGTCTTACGTAGAAAGACAACATGCGTAGAAAGACGGAAGAAAGAAACGTGCCCAACCCGTCAACTCATTCGACTGACCGGCTGAGCCGGTCGCTCCAGCGTTGAAGATCCACAAAGCGGACGCGGAACCGTCTCCTAAACGTGCACCCACTCGTGTCTCCGGTGGATCGAGGGTTTTCGCTGGTCATCTCTCTCTCTCTCTCGCTCTCGGGCTTCGGATTGCAGAAATGGTCAAGGCATCCTCTCGAAGATTTCTGCGTGAACATCTATCTTAGTTTGCTTGTGCTGGTTCGGCTTTGAAGTTTTCAAAGTTGGGCAGTTTTCTCTTGCTTCAAATCTTGAGCTGAATTTTCCTGGGCGTTTCGCCATCTGGGTAAGCGATGCTAAGATAGTTGTCTCTGATCTCTGGATTTCTTCACGGTTCTTCGGTTCCATCGCTGAAAAATGAGACCTTCTAGTCAACTGAGCTTATGATGATCTTTTAGTAGCTCTAAAGGGTTTGTTTTGCCAGGTTCATCGGGTTTAGTGTTCAGTTGAGATCTCGTCTTTCTTCATTTCATTTGCGTTTCCGCTGTGATTCACGGGTGGAACTTCTATTTCGATTTGGTTCCGGGTCTTGATCTGGGTATGGTCTCCATGGTCGGCCGTGAAAACGCGTTGTTAGTGAGTTAGCTTCCTCGTGGACGTTTACGCTTCCTACTTGAGCTGGTTCCAGTCGTGATCGTTGGCTTTTCTGGGTTAGCCTTATTGAAACGGGAAATTTAATAGGGATTAAGCAAAGAAAACAACTTGTATGTGAATCGATTCGAGAAATCTGCTTGGATCTTTGATTGGACGTTTTTTGTTATCAACGAGGAAGCTCACTATAAGTAGATAAACTCCATGAATAAACCTCGCTGAAGTCGACCTGGTAAGACTGGAGCCAAATCTCTGGTGGATGGCGCAACTTATTTGCGCTTGGCGGTGTAGGGAGTCGAATGGATGCTATGCATCTCATCGGGGCACATATCCATTTCTTAACCAACAGGTCCACTGCATGTGGTTCTGGTTGGAAATTGTTGACTGAGGCCATTATGAATCTTGGTCTCAAGAGAGTCCGTAGTTTGCAAGAGCCATTTTTAAACTTGTCCTGCAATTATTTTGTTTCTTTCTCATAGGAGATAACAGCATGATTGGGTGCTCTGTCAGATACATATCTTTTGTGCCTTTCTGTTCTTATTCTTTTCTGATTTATCTAATGCAATAGCATAGTGTTGTGGAAAGTTAATAAACTTTTTCTTGTTGTGTCAGTGGCACGATCAGGAAGATCAAAATCAACTGATGGGAACATCATCTGGTTCTAACATTCACCACCAACCTCCTTCGCAAATGCTGCCTCCACGTCAGCAAGCGCGGGCTGGGGGTTTGCAAACATCCCTTTCCCTTGTTTCGTCAGATGCCCACTTGTCTCCTGATGCGCAGGACCCTCGACCCAACTCTGATCAAATTCACGAGTCGCCTACTGAAAGTGCTAGCTCTAGGGAAACATGGCCTACTACCGATGGTACGGGAAAGAAGTTGGAGAATGGAAGTCTGACAATGATGCCTTCGAACATTCAGTCGTACATCGTCTTTCCAGTGCAGATAAGGTATCCCTCCGGGACATTGCGAAAGAAAGAGTTGACCTGATTGCTGAGAAAATGCATCATTTGCCAGACGACTATCTTGATGACTTAAAGAGTATGCTTCGGGCTATTCTTGACGGGAACGGCGGCTCTCAGCAGAGAGAGGAATTTTTGATTTTGCAAAAGCTTGTTCAGAGTAGATCTGATTTAACTGCCAAGACGTTAATCAGAGCACATCGAGTACAGCTTGAGATCCTTGTTTCTATAAATACTGGAATTCAGGCATTTTTGCATCCAAATATCAGTCTCTCTCAGACTTCTCTTATTGAAGTCTTTGTGTATAAGAGATGCCGAAATATTGCTTGCCAAAACCAGCTTCCTGCTGATGATTGCACCTGTGAGATATGCACAGGCAGAAATGGTTTCTGCAACCTCTGCATGTGTGTCATATGCAACAAGTTCGATTTTGAGGTGAACACTTGCCGGTGGATCGGTTGTGACTTGTGCTCTCACTGGACTCATACTGATTGTGCCATTCGTGATGGACAAATTTGTATGGGGCCTTCAGTTAAGATTGGAGCAGGCCCGAGTGAAATGCTTTTCAGGTGTCGGGCATGCAATCGGACATCCGAACTATTGGGTTGGGTGAAAGACGTGTTCCAGCACTGTGCCCCAGCCTGGGACCGTGATGCTCTTATTAGGGAACTTGATTTTGTCAGTCGAATTTTCCGTGGAAGTGAGGATCCACGAGGAAGATATCTCTTCCGGAAGTGCGAGGAACTAATCCAAAAAATGAGGGATGGGCTAGTGGAGTCAACAGCATGCAGGGCAATACTGCTGTTTTTCCAAGGTATCCTTTATGCCGCTGTTCTAGTAAGATAGCGAGTAACTTTTTAATCACATGAACATGTACTCGGCATTGATAATTTGGTGTAGTTACTCCACTAAGCTTACTGCTCGCCACTCTCGGACGCTCATAAACATCGCATATGCATCTAAATTGGATGCCTCCATCCTTGACAGTTGCTTAGTTGGATATCGTACTGTTTTGTATTTCAAGTACGACTAGCTGCAAAAGTGAATGATTTCGGCTTGCAAGTTTTAGGAAACATGGTCTGTCTATAATAATAGTAGAAGTGTCCTTTTTTTAGCTAATGCTGTGGATAGTAGCTTAGTAGGTATTACTTTTATGTTTGCAAAGCAATAAAAACTCATCCGAGAACTCATTGCGTGGATTCACATCTCGATGTAGCCTGGGAAAATGGAACATTTGACGCTTTCTACTGATCTTGTCTGTCTTCTTACGGTGTCGACACTTACAAAACTCCCTAAACCTGAGCCCTCTTGACAATTAAGCTGTATATTTCTCTCTAGTAATGATGATATTGGTTGTCTGACATCTTAATGAAGAGCTTGAGGGGGACTCTCCAAAGAACCTGGAAAATGGGAAGGTGGACGATTGATAGCTCCACATGAGGCATGTGGTCGTATTGCTGATGTGGTGCAGGAAGCCATAAGAAAGATGGAAATGGTAGCTGACGAGAAGATGAGGATGTTTAAGAAAGCTCGCATGGCTCTTGATGCTTGTGACCGGGAGCTTGAAGACAAGGCCAGAGAAGTGACAGAACTGAAGTTGGAGCGGCAAAAGAAGAAACTCCAGATTGAGGAGCTAGATAAGATTGTTAGACTGAAACAGGCAGAGGCGGATATGTTCCAGCTTAAGGCTAATGAGGCAAAACGGGAGGCGGAAAGGATGCAGAGGATTGCTCTTGCAAAGTCAGAGAAGTCTGAGGAAGAGTATGCTAGTCGATATCTCAAGCTTCGTCTCAGTGAGGCCGAGGCTGAGAAGCAGTATCTGTTTGAGAAGATTAAGCTCCAGGAGAGCTCACGAGCATCGCAAAGCAGTGGCGGGGGTGACTCGTCGCAGATGATGTATTCTAAAATCCAAGACCTTCTGCAGATGTACAATTCTTCTTCAAAGACAGAGAACCAGTCCAACGGGCACCATCCTTTCAGATCAAGTTCGTGAGAAGCGGTTGTGAAGCGCTTCTGTTGTATGTCGTGATTGTGCTTTTGTCATATGATAATCGTATTTCTGTTTTGTATTAGAGCAGATTTGAATGCTACCTGGTTTCATGTGATTGTGTTAACTAACCATGCAAGAGAGGTAAGAGCAAGTTGTACGTGGTTGCTCGGTAGTATTGGTGCCTGTATCATGCTCTGCTCGATTCAGTTGATGCTTAGGAGGGGCACATGGCCTGTATGTTCATGATCTTGCGAGTCTCTATTTGGACTAATGGACATGATTACTTTCTTAGCACAAACCGTCACTCTTTGCAACATTATCCTGTGCTCGTGGATGCTCCTGTCATTCGATTCAAGACCATTACTTTGCTAAATGCTAGTTATTGTGCCATGTTTCATGAATTTCTCTGGTGCCCTTTTTGAAATTGGCTGAAATTGAATGGATTTAGTGCAGTGAATGGTTTGATTTTGGACTTGGACATTGCAATTATCTTAGTCTCGGTCAATGAATTCTGCGGTCGGACGGGTGGAAGCGAGAACGGCAAATGTGCCGATACCAGTTCGACGGCCCATAAATCTGGCTCCGAGAGGAAACATATGAGAGGATATCTGCATTGGTTAGGACTTTGACCGGTTATCATCATATTCCGGACCAAGTTCAGATTCTTGAAGATTTCTTCATGTGCGTTTTGTTTGATCTATTCATGCTTCGAGGGCGGGGGACGGAGGCATTGTCTCCACCAATTCATAGAAAAGCCATCTGCATCATTCACGCATGATAGGCAATCATTGATCACTTTGATGGTAGAGCAGTGTAGATTGTTAAATACTGGTTCTGTACAATTCACATAGAGTTGAAAAGGAAGCAGTGTTCCCATCTTCCGGATAATATTGGCTCCGTTTCCAAGTGGACCTGTGAAACTCAATGTCTAAAAATGGGCCCAACGAAGAGAGAGAGAAGAGAGGAGACCTAAAATGTGCGTTTGTTAGACTTGAGAGGAGACCTAAAATGTGCGTTTGTTAGACTTGATTAATATCACGAAAAAATCTCAATTAATGCATTTACAAAAAATTTACAACAAATTAATTTTTTATTATAAAAAATTCAAATTAGTGTGCTTGTGATAAATTATTCTTCGTTAGTTTCCGTTAAATTTTACTATTAAATTGTTGAGTTAAATGGTATGTGAAAGTTGATGGGTATATCAATTTAGATTTTTATCCTCCGTTTATTATAGGTATACCAATTTAAGGTTTTTCATGGTATTAACCTAATTCAATGGAAATTAAAAGAGGGTAAATTTGTCACAAGTATATCAGTATAGGGAAAAATTATCACAAGTGCATATGTTTGGAGGTTTTTGTGGTAAATTTGTCTTATATGTACCAATTTGGGATTTTTTGTGATATTAACTTTATAACATTACTTTGTGTACCATAGATATGACTTAACATAGAGGCCAAAACGAACAACAATTTCTGAACCGTTTGATAGGCTGGACATGCACAAAACTCCCTCATTAATCCTTCATTAAGCACTAAGAAGCACTGGGAGAGAAAAATACTTATGGGAACGGCAAATGTTTTTCTCCTGTGAAACTGCCAGGAAAAGCTTTGTTTCCATTCCTTTCAAAAGAAGACGACAATGTAAATAGGAGAAACTGAAGTGAGTCCAAGAACAAAGATGTCGGAAATCATCAAAAGAACGTGGTGGAAGATAGTGTGATCCGGGTCCTACGATATCATGTTGGAGTAGCTGTCCAAAAAGAGTCCTGTCAATGTCACCACGACAACCAATCTCTAGCCCTTCGTGTTTTTTTTTCCCCTTCTGTTGGTTGTGTTTTGGATCGTGTCTTGTCTCTACATGTTCAGTGGGCTGTCTCCTTCTGCTTGGTGTGATCTCCCCTCTTGATTTCCACACGATTTCCTCTTGGGAAAGCCTAGCGAAGGATTGTGTTTTAAGGATGATCTTTTGTTGTTAAGATTATATGTAACGGGTGCGTGGATCATGCAGATCACCCACATGAGTAATTTGATCTGTTTGTAAGGATTATACGTTCCCGACTCGGACTGCCCGGATTTCGATCCGGTTCTTGATTGGCATCTTGTGTTCGTCGTTCTTACCGGCAAAAAACTGCTGAATGACCAGATGAATCTTTGTGCTGTGTCTCATTACTTGTTTGAAGAATCGTCACAATGAGCACCTTCATGATGTCGTAGGCTCCTTAGCTTTTATCAAATGGAGGTCAGTTAACTTTTGTCTTCAACATGTGGCAGTTATACAGATGAGTTAAGCGGATGTATAGCTGCTGACGCATGAAACCCCACCATTAGTTCTTCTCTTTCTTCTTTAGTAGTTTCAAGTTCGAAATTGCTTTTGAGAGTAAATTCATAGATCAAAGTACTTTCGACGAGTGTATTGCTCGCTAGCATTTCGGTGATGTGGTAGTAACTTGGCTCGCTCTTCCCGGTGGCCTAAGCCCTGCGAATGGCCGGGATAACTCAAACTAAACGTTTCCGAACAAGCACGAAACTTCAACAGAAATTTCTGGAGATTTATCTAATCATTTTCGCTCTTTAAAAGAAAGTAGATAGGTAGGCAGTTGAAGCGAGTATGAGGACCCAAATGAAAGTAGTAGAGCCATCTACACTCGAACAACTTGGATCAATTTTGTAGGTGCTTGTTGGATTTGGTGGCATGTTTGTCAAATCTCACAATCTCAATCAGATTAGTGAGCTGAGTAGACAGAATTAGCATCATAAGTGGGATGGATACAGCTAGGTCATGCGTGTGTTGTCCCGGTGCCCTACTGCTGGCCCATCTTCATCATTCCTAGGTCAGACCAAGTTGGAGGAAGCCACGACAGAAGGCAAGAGTATGCCCCAAGAACCCTGGTGATGCAAGTTGCAAGGATTTCATTGACTAAATTTACAAAAACATAAAGTTAACAGCTCAATCGATGGCATCGTGTACTATTATTGTCTGTAGCAAGCAATACTAGCCATCTACTCCAATAATTTCTTATTCAGGGTCCCACAATGTGTTAATATCATGATGGATCCTATCAATCAGTTTGATTTCCACAAGATCAGCACCTTTGACTTTTCCTTCTAATAAATCACAAACAACATTATTAAAATGAAGAAAAGTTTCAACAGGGGAACAAAATCCAGAATGTCCCTTTGCTTGGCACCACCCAGAAAGAAGAATCCCCACAAAAACTCTGAGGAGAGACATGGCAAAGGCAAAGCAAAGCAAAGTTGATATGATATGGTCTAAATGAATTAAAAATGAAACTTTATCTTATTTGTCTAAAAGAAAAAAGGCAATGGCTGCAAGATTCTACTGCGTGTAGTGCTTCCATGATATGCTTCCGAGTAATGGGCATTAAAGGCTCAACTCAAGTACTTTTGCTGTGATATCATTTGTTAATCTCAAGAGATTAGGCAGGAATCTCTCCCACATGCCACACATTATCTTAAAGCACACTCCTTTTTGGGACCAGTCTAAGACATTCTCTACCTGAAAAGCAATAGGATTGTTGCTTATTTTCACCTGCCGGAATCGAGTTCTGCTGATCTTTTTGCACCATCTGGATAGAAAAGACGAAATGGGTTCATCTCTGTCAACTCGCGCAGCCTCTGTTGTTTGAAAAGGGGAGGGGGGGGGGAGAGGAGGGGGAGGGAGGACGAGAGAGGCGCACTCCAGGCTAAGAACAGGTGCTGTTTCTGAAACCAGACTCGCTCTTGCTGTAGACTTCTTACGAGTCAACAAGTCCGCCATGGAGAGGTTTTGATCTGCCCATTTGCCATTAAAGCCTGTAGAAAAAGGACCATGGTGCTTGGTTTGTTGACGTTCGAGCATCGAATATTAGAAAAAGGATCACGATCGCTAAGTCATCACTAGCCCCTTCGCCGGATGGCCGGCTGCGCATCCGGACCAATTAAGCTAAAACAACATGTTAACGCCGCGTGTGAAACTTACATCGCATCATGTGATTGGATACTCTTGGTCAAGTTGGGGTGCCTCATGCAGCATGCCATGAAACAACGGCGACAAGGCCAAGAGAGGAGGTCTAAAAACGACAACGGTTGGAACTGCCGTGGGGCCCCATCAAGATCCTGCTTTCGCCTACCCCTATTTTTTTTTACTTTTGGGGGGTTTTAAAGCGTGATGCGCACGTGAAGTGGCGCGACAGCTCTAGCAGTTAGAATGTCACCCTCTCGAAATCGTACATGATCAACCTCTCCTCCATTCAAAAATATTCCAGTAGCCCAAAGCGTACTTACATATTGCTTTTGCAATGTTTCTCTTCACGTCAACTGAGCTAGAGATGATTTATGTGCACTATTGTAATTTTTAACCTTCCTCTTTTCATTTTTGCTATTATTTTTTTTCTTTCCTCTTGAGACCGGCGACGAGAGTACTTTAGTATTTCCCATAGAGTGCGCCTCCTTTTCTTGAATCCCTCCCCTAAGTGAGGGGTCGCTCGCGATGGCCTCACCTGGGCGAGATTGATTCTGCCCCACTAGAGGTGGTCTGCCCAAACCTCACTTGTGATCGCCCATCGCCTGAGATCGACCACCACAGTAAAAAGAAAGGAGAAAATAAAAAAGCATAAATCATAAAATGAAGAAAAATACATTCTGATCAAGGCTTTTTTTTTTAAATAAGATTCATTTTAGGCTATTTTTTTTTTAAAAAATGATGCATTTTAGGGTATTATTTAGATTTTGTCAAAATTCCTTGAGACGTAGAGCAAAACTAATGGCACGGAGAACAACGTGGGCGGGGTTAAAGAGTAAAAGTGAAAAGAAGAAAAAAAGAAAAAAAGAAAAAGGTGGAAAAGCCGGGTAGGAACCGGCCGGGCCGCCGTTGTTCGGTTGTGGACGTGTCTTTCGTCCGTTGGCCGGTGGCCATAACCTTAATTGGGAGGCCGGGTGGGGGCCCCCACGCGTAGCGCCTGACGTGCCAGCCACCCCACGGTGCGGTGCTTCTGTTACATTAGGCCGGCTTTCGGAATTTCTCCTTTTCCCTTTCCTACGTGCCATGATTTGTCAGACGTTGCAAGCCTTTGTTTGTCCGTGGACCCCACCGCATTCGATCACGCCTTCCGCGGCCCCCTCGCCAATAACTCGCGCCCAATCGGGTTTTTGGGTTCGGTCTCGTCTTGGTGGGAGTCCCGGCGTCCCGTGAATTTCTCGTGGGTCGACAAATCAAATTCCACGTCGCACAAAGTCCCTCGTATTTGAGATATTCTACACTCCACTTCAAATTAAATTGTTCCTTAAAAAATTCCTCACACTGACAAAATCTCTATTCGAATTTCTTCAGATGTTTATGTTTTCCCCAAGCATCTTTTCCTGTACAGGAAAAAGTTTGTGATTCTTCTAGAAAAAAAAAATCCGACTTGTCCCAATTCTATGTATTGTTCGTATAAAAAAACTTCGAGTTTTGGTACGGTCTTAATTCTATCCAAAAACTTTTGTGATCCAGTAAAAAACCGAAACTTTAGGTCACCTCTCAATTTACCCCAAACTTTTTTTGTTCCTGATGAAAAACCCAACTTTAAGTCGAAGTCTCATCCCAATTTTATCGTCACTTCCAGTCAATTGTACTCTAAAATTGTATAGTGACCACAAAAAATCACGAATTTTTACTTGAGTATAAATCTGTCCCCATTAAACCTTCATTCAAAATTCTCGTTGACATGCGAGACATAAAAGAAAACTCAAAAGTAAGAGCTATTCAAGCGTTCCTAAACGCTGATCTCTCCACAACTAAAAGAGATAGAAAATTACCAAACAGGAGGGACAAGATCCAGTGGCGATTTTGGCAGAGGGTTCCAATAGGGAGACAGACTAGGACTCGAGTAGAAGTTGGTGATTTTATAGATAAAAAAATTAGTGTAAAATAAAAACTTGGACTTAAATCTGTGATATTTGTATGAGGACAAAAAAAAAAACGGCATAATTGGTAATTAACGTTTATTTGAGAAACGAGTCAGTTCAGCCTTATCATTGAATTTTGTCTAAAACTTGGACATAGAGAGAGTGAATCCTCCTCCTCCTTCTTTTTCCTTTTTTTTTTTTACTGGGGAATTTCGAGAGTAAAGTGATTTGACTCAAATCGGCAAGGTGAAGTTGATGTCAAGTACAAAATATGTGCGCGAACC
Source organism: Psidium friedrichsthalianum (assembly GCA_019149425.1). Lineage (NCBI taxonomy): Eukaryota > Viridiplantae > Streptophyta > Magnoliopsida > Myrtales > Myrtaceae > Psidium > Psidium friedrichsthalianum. The sequence goes on from JAGVVM010003190.1 coordinate 31,891, forward strand.
GAGGAGTACCTCATGTCATTTCAGATCCGAGGATGCACTCGCGCACCTTCAGAAAAGTTTGATTTGATCATGACACCAATAATTTAATCTAATCGACAAAGGCCGCATTATTTGATCTTGCACACAAGTCCATCTTCACATTTTTTTTTGAAATCTTATTTTCTTGTTTTCTCCCTTGATCGTATTTATACTCTACTTTATTATTATTGTTATTCTTATGCGTGAGCGAGGTCAAAATATCGATTCACGACACGCGGCATAACGAAAAAGGTCAATTCCCTTGCGACATGCTCCGGTGGCATGATAAGAAGCCTCGTCAATTTTCTTCGACAACCTATGATCGAGTTCATGTTGCGACCGAGCAGAGACACCCCCAGTGCTCACGAAATAAATGGGTAGTCATTATGCTTCCTTCCTCAATCTTTAAATATAAAAGCATGTCATCAGTCAATTGCCGAGCCAGAATTAACATATTTGTAATCGACCTACTTAAGTTTGCGTCGCCACGTGGCACTGTGAGATGACATCATGCTCTACCGGTATACAGCGGCAATCGAAATGTCCTCTTGCATCATTTCTAAATAAAGCTTGAAATGTGCATATGTTACAAATAATGGGATCCAGTGAAATATTACCAATAAAGACATAAGTATTCAACATCATTTCAAAAAAGTTTGACGAATGGCATTTTGTCTTTCACTCTGTTTTTTGTTGTTTTGACCCTTTTTATTTCTCTTCACTTATATTTTCTTTTTCCTCCTACTCTCTCGGCCCATCACCAGCCTCAGCCACGGGCGATGGGCGTCCTCATAGATCCGATGAGGAGCAGGGGCATTGTTCATCTTCTTCATTGCAGCGCATCTCTCTCCCTCACCCACTATCTAAAATCCTCAATTTGAACCAATTCATCAAAACCCTAACTTTCTTGGTTGGTACTGTGCCAAGAGAAAACCATTACAAAAAGTAGGGACCTGAGAGAGAGCTGTTTGAATAAATAAAATTGATTTATGAATCTTGAGCACACTTAATTATAATTTCTAGATTGTTTGCTTGGTGGCCTTGATTCATGGTAGGCATCGGGAGAAGAATGAAGACAAGTTTATAAACATTCAATGAAGGAGACTTTCATGAAGCCCAGGATAGAAACCGAAGGACTCCTGTCCAAATGTGTCATTCCCATCTGACATTCTATTGTTTTTGTATCCTTTGGACTTTGATTGTCAGAAGATGTGCATTTTCCTCTTGTACTATTTAAACATTATGGTTTGGTGTGGAGGAAAGTCCATAGGGACATCAGTTTCGCTCTGACACTAGTCGCAACTTTAGCAAGAATAGAAGACTGTGCTGTCGTCTCTTCTGGAGTAGTCACAAAGCCACTTCTCTTCCACTCACGAAAGCATTCTGCACTAAGTAACCTCATGCTCCCCTTCCTACTCCCTATCACATTCCTCCCTTGGTCCCAGCATTACAATTTCACCGAACGTTTCCATCACTTATTGTTATTGTGCTCAACACATGTTCAGCGACCAGAGTAGAACACGACATCCCTAGCACATAGTCTCACCAATTCTACACAGAACACAATTACACCACATACACTGCAATCTGTCTAGATGAAGTTCTTTTTTTCAAATCACCCCCCCCAAGATTGTGGAATCTAATTGAAAATGCTACAACAAAGTGGTCGATGCCGAAGCATTCAATGCCGTTAAGCACTGAGTTGAAAGATTGTCTTTGTTGGAGTCCTTGGAAGAAAGAATAGAAAGGCACTGTATGCAATCTTTCAAGCCATGAGGAAATGATATTTCAAAAAGTTATACGAGTGTGGACGACCACAAAAAAACACGAGATACTTTACAGAAATCCTACAAAGGTGACGATCGTTGCTTCAACGGGGGCCGGTGTGCAAACACTTCAGTGTGATTGACTCTTTACGACCCCATGAAAGTCCAAAATCAATGCCTG
>JAGVVM010003193.1:0-34633 GCA_019149425.1 Psidium friedrichsthalianum
GATTTTCATGTTAATGGCGTTATACTTTTAAACGCTGAAACACCAAAATTGTTTAAAGCATATATGCATTTCGCATAAAGTGACTTGCGATTTCAGTGCAACTTCTGATGGCCATTCAAGAAAACGGAAAAGCTATAGCAAATGCGAAACTCAGTTTCGGAGCACAAAAGTAGAGGAAAATTATCAAAAAGTTTTAAATATATTGTATTTATGCCAATTCAGTCTTAAAGTGTTTAAATTGATCGATCTTTTGACAATTTGCTAATGTAGTTCGTCTAATTGATTTTGCCCGAAGTCGCTAATGTCATGGTCGATATTGATGTAGATAATTTCTATAATTTCCTCTTCTTCTTTTTTCTTTTTCCTTCTCTTATTTTCCTCTACCTTTCTGTGGCCCTGACAATGGCTAGTGACCTCGTCGACCATAGGCAAGGGCCGCGACGCCCTTGCCTGGCCTAGAGCTAATAAGGATGTCACAACATCGCCTAGGCCCTCACTAGGCTGCAGCACCCTTGCTAGCCTCATTTAAAAAGGGGAAATTTTCAAAAGTGCCTTCATTTTCTCAAATAATGACTTGAAATTGTTCTAGTTTCGAATAAGGACCTAAAGTATCTTCATTGTATCAAATAAAGGCTTGAAGTGTATATTATTTCAAATAAGAGTATGGGGTGACTTTATCAGTCTCAAAAAAGAGCCTAACTCACTAGTTAATGAGGCATTTTGGTCATTTAATATTTTTTATTATTTTGTTATTTGTTTTTCCTTTTTTGAACTTTCCAAAAAATAAAAGAAGAAGTAGAAGCACGGGTAGGAGGAGGCTGCCCTCCCGCTTATGGCTGGCGCCCCAACACCAATGGGGCAATGATGACCTTGCTGACTAGAGTAGGGGAAGGGCTGCGACCCTCGCACCCTCTCCCAAATCTAGATGAGGGTAGGCAAGGGTCGCCGGCCCTCGCCCAAGTTCGAGGGATGGTTGCAACCCTTGATTGATCTAGGGCAATGGTGCTATATCCCTCAATGAGGTGCCGGCAACCCCACCGGCCATTGCCGCCGCCCCACTAAAGTTGGGGCGAAAGCCACAAGCGGGAGGGCAACCCCCTCCCACCTATGTTTTATTCTTTTTTTTTAGTTTTAGTTGTTATTTTAATTTTTAATTTAATTTAACTAAAAATTTGGTTAAAAGTACATTTAAAAAAAAATGCCCCTGATCGACTATAATATTTAGTTGGCTGATCGACGAAGTGAGATTTTTATTTAAAACCGTCTTGACTAATTCGGGCCCTTATTTAAGATAATGAAAATACTTCAGATCCCTATTTGAAACAAAAACCACTTCAAACTTTTGTTTGAGAAAATGAAAGTACTTGGTGCCCTTATTTGAAAATTTTCTTTTAAAAAATAGCAGAAGATGATTAAAAAGGGAAAAAGGAAAAAGAATAGTGCAGAAAAAATTAATAAAATTTCACAAAAGTTGTTCGCGTTAGCAACCATACCACATCAAATGATCAAGGTCCATGTCAGCAATATTTGGCAAAAATGAAATAAATTGGTAAAATAAAAAAAATTATGAATAAATCGGCACAAGTGTAATTTGTTTAGTAATTATTTCAAAAATAGGAAAGAAGAGAATAGAGAAGAAATCTACATTCCAATTTAGTCGGCCAGAAAGGAAATAAAATATTTTTCTTTTTCTTTTGGTCAAAAGGGAATAAGAATTGATGAGTAGTCCACTCAGCCAAAGATAACAATGGTCCAACAAAAAAAAGAATAACAATGGCCATCGCAGACTCCACTTCTCTTTGTTCTTCGTTTTTTTTTTTCAAAATGGGGATCGATGTTTTCGATCAGACAGAAAGAACCGGATCAAACGGGGAAGATAAAAATTCCGTTCCTTAACATTCCTCCAAATTAGTCTCTTTGGACAATAGAACGGTCAGATTCATTATTTGCTTCACTGCAAGAATCCATTTATCTATTCTCATCCCTGAATTGTTATAGTAAAGATAATTAATTAACCGTCCATTTTGATTATATAAGCCATCCGCAATAAATCGTTAAATGTATTTTTAATAGCAGATCTTGCTTGATCACGACATCTCAAAAAAATATATATAATCTATAAAATTAAACTCAAATCTTTAAGTTCCAATCATCTGTACAAACATGGTCTATATTATCATGTTTGAATTCAGATATTGAAAATTATTCCGATGATACACATAATCAACGATTCCGATCGACTTGCTTTGCGTGGGTGCGTGCCAAGAGTAAGAATTTTTCGCTCCATTGGCCCCACTCAGGAATTTCTCCGAAAGACTAGTTGGCGGACAGCGTGCAAGGATACTGAATTGCTAAGACTTAGCTTGAGCCAGAATTTTGTGGGATTATTATTATTCTTTTTTTGGCCTTGTCTGTTCTTAACCAGGAAACTGACGTGATGCACTCTGTCAATAAAAGAAAGGACGACAAAGTCCTACGTTTCGGTCAAAGCCAATCACGCACGCCCATTTCGAGTCGAGCAGACTCTTATGTTGAGAGACGAGCGGCTGAGGTCAAGCTGGTAAAAGGAAAAGGAAAAACTCTTCCTTTCAAGCTTTTCTTGAAAGCAGAGAGCAAGAATGGGAAAAACCATAGTGGACTGTGGCATAATCAAGGCCAGAAATGACAACAGAGAGTACAGGAGGGTCGTTCTTGAGAACTCGCTGGAGGCTCTTCTCGTCAGCGATCCGGACACTGATAAGGCAAAAATCAATGCTTGAAACAGCTTGCAAAGCTAGGCTGTTTCCCATTCTTTCTCGTTTCTTGATTCAAGCACTTTGATGGCTTCTTGATGCCTTTTTCGCTTGTTTTTGGATTAGAAAGATTTTCTAAAGCTGTGATGTTTTTTGGGCTCAGTGTGCTGCTTCTATGGATGTGGGTGTCGGCCACTTCAGCGACCCTCCGGGCATCGAGGGTCTTGCTCATTTCCTTGGTACCTACTGTTTTGCTGTCTCTTTCTTCGAGTGAAGAACATTATTGCAGTAGGCTACTGTTTAACCCCAAAATAATTGGACAGGAAGACTGGTCGATTGAGCATGTATTCAAAGGTTGCCTGAAACTCACAATGCTCGAACCGCGTTTCTAAGTAGAAAATAATCAAGAATAAGAAATCCGACTTAAAATCGTAGCATCACCCGCACCTGGACTAACTGCTATTATTATGCTCCGATACCATAAGAGATCCTCACCTTTTTGTTACTTAAAAAGTTCCCTGCGTGGAACTTGAAGGTGACTTGAATTTAGAAGTCTCCGCCTGTTACTTTCTTGGTATCATGATGATTTTGCTCATTATCTCGACCAAGGATGACTTTACCTGTTGCAAAGCAATTAATTAGCTGCCGAATGCGTGCCCTTGTTTGCAAGTGGAAGGTACCCTGCCCTATTTACGTATTCTTCCAATTCAAATGCATCACATGCAGAGCACATGCTGTTTTATGCAAGTGAGAAGTATCCAGAGGAGGATAGTTTTGACAAATACACATCTCAGGTACCCCTGCTGACCCTACAAGGTTCCTTTGGTTGTAGCTGCTAGTCTACACTTTGCTTACACGACTAAATTGTGGAGCTCAGAAGGACAACTAGATTTGCAGAAACTCCGCAACATGTTTAAAGGCTGCACTAATATTTCTAGCATGAAGGAAAATCTATGCATCTCTCCTGTATAACTCAGTTTCATGATAATTAAGGTTTTGTGACTCCCAAAGTGTTTTCAATTTGGAAGCAGAGACCTAGATTCTATTAGCTGTACTTCCGCAGTTACTCCTGTACCTGTTCTACCTGGTAAGTGCAGGTTAGCCTTTTCAAATGGATGTTACATGATAACAATTAGTTGACATGTTGATTTATCTCTCTGTTATTTCTTCAAGAAGTCGATACGAACCTCATAATATAGTTCCTATAGCTTTGGTCCTTAATTTGAAGGAGAGTCTCAACTGTCTGTAGCCTGCTCAATGCATTCCGGTACAATTGGACCACCCTTCCTGTACCTTTGAGGAATGTCAGAAGTCCTTTTACTTTATAAGATTTGTAAATAGATCTGTTCTGGTGACTCAAAAAGCATACGAAGTATACACATATTTTAGATCGTGTGCCAACTGCTGCTAGATTTAAAACTATCTTCAATTTTTTTGTTTTCAATTAGCTTACTTTGTCTTAATTAGATCTTCTTTGAATGTCCTTTTTATTTTCCTATTTAATATGTATAGCATGGAGGAGGAACAAATGCTTTGACAGGTTCTGACCATACCAACTATCATTTTGTTGCAAATGCTGATTGTTTTGAGGAGGCTTTGGACAGGTAGGTGGTAGTTTCATATTCTCTTGCTATCCAACTGTTCCATTTGGGCAATCTCTGAGTGTTATTTTCTTATGCAGATTTTCTCAGTTCTTTGTCAAGCCATTGATGTCGTCCGATGCTGTTAAGAGAGAGATCAAAGCTGTTGATTCTGGTGATTATGCTTCACTGCAATTTGGAACATTATCTTCCTCTGTTTAGCTTGAAGAAATAATATCATGAAAATCAATACTAGAGCTCCATCTGAATATGACTAACTGCCACTTCCTTTTCTCTTACAGAGTTCCAAAAGAACTTCCTTTCTGATTCTTGGAGAATAGGCCAGGTACCACTTGGTCACCTGCATTTCGCCTTACATAGATTTTGACATCTTTAGAATAATCCGAAGGTTGATTTAAGGGTGCTCCAGTTTTTACATCCTTGGCAGCATGTTCAGCACTTTTTCAATGTTATTTGTATTTTTAACCTACTTCTACACAAAGGTTCCTTTCATACTCTTTTATTTCGCTGTGCGTCTTTGCTAAGAATAGTTACGAAACTTATATTTCACCTAGTGACTTCATGTTGTGTTGAATGTTGATACTGACATGCTTTGTTTTTCAATTGTGGCGATGGCCATATTGTTGATATACGATGGGTTCTGACTCAATGTCTTTTTGTATATTTCCCTTCATGCAGCTTCGGAGCCATCTTAGCATGGAAGCACATCCCTATCATAAATTTGGTACTGGTAGGTACTTTATGACAAATTGACTCAGGATATGTTGCAAGATCCCTATCTCCTATGTGGTGGAAGAGATTGTATGAAGTGATACTTAAGTAAAGACTCACCCCAGGACATTACATCATTATGCCTTTAGAGGTCTTGGCCATGTGGGCTTGGGAAAGGCCATTACATATTTAGCTGCACAAATAAGTTGCCTACGCTGCTTTGCTTACCGGCCAGTCTTATGATAACCATTCCATTTGCCCTCGCATAAAAATATCAGTCTAGTATTTCTTCATTTTTTTCCCCCTCAAATGCGACAAATTTTTCAGGAACTCACTGCCTAGAAATATATCACATTCTGTGACCGGACAAACGGTTTTAATTAGAGGAAGTTAAATTAAGATTGTGTTCATTTACATATGCGACTTGATATACTTCGCACTTAACCACGTAGGACAAAGGCTAGTGTGAGATCCAATAAAAGTTTCAAACCATCTCATATCGCTGAAGCAACTATCCTCATCTTTCAGATGAGTAAATGTTCAACACAGTACAAATGATTTGTCTTTGTAGTGTAGATCTCCATGTTTAGAGAGTACTTGTACATTAGCTGGTTGATTCGGACAAATTCTTGCAAATAATTGGTAAGTCATTGAACTGGTTAATAAGCTCCTATCTGGAGCTAGTACATCATGCAATTCATACCTACAAGCCAGCATCAAACACATTACTTTTCTGATTATTACTAGTACAATAAAGTTTTGAGAAAATAGATGGCTTGATAATTCTATATGCTATTTTTGTTCCAGAGAATGATACTGAGCTTTTTTTCCTTCTAAATAGGACTTCAGTATTCAATTTATGAATTGGAACCAACTGAGATGCTTATAATTAGACTATGGAATATGTGACACACTGTAACCTGTGAATACTTCACTACCTTAGGAAACAGACAAACTCTAGAAGTTCAACCGAAGGCAAAGGGGATTGACATAAGGCAAGAACTTATTAAGTTCTATGAAGAAAATTACTCTGCCAACCTCATGCATTTGGTTGTATACGGCAAAGGTATTGCTTGTGTCTACATAACTCAGCTTCAAAATCACTAGGTTCTCATTATTCAGTGGTGCAATTTTGTAAAATTTCATGGATCTCGCAGTATCTCTTGATAAAATCCAAGATCTAGTGGTCCAAAAGTTCAATGCTATTTCCAACGACAATCGGAGCTGTTTGCATATTTCTGGTCACCCTTGCTCATGGGAACATTTACAGGTCCACTTCTGCAGTCCGCTCCCATTCTTCTTGGAAGATACGCACATTTTTCTCATTTCCTGTTCATTAAAAAATTTCTGTCCAGGTTCTTGTTAGAGCCGTTCCAATATGTGATGATCACACGCTACAAGTTCAGTGGCCAATTCCTCGCAGCATTCACCATTACAAAGAAGTCCCATGCGGCTACCTCACCCATCTTATAGGCCATGAGGGAGAAGGATCTCTGTTTCATGCCTTAAAAAGATTAGGTCTGTTTCTCATGTCATTTACATAGCTTATTGTATACAAATCCTCGGGAGGATTCATCTTAATGGTGATGTTCCTTTCTGCTATGATAACCTTCTTGATTGAGTTAGTGTCTGTAATTACAACTTAAGTCCATGTAGGAGACTTTTCTGTCATTTAAATGCATCTCCCCTATATCTGGTTTCTTGCACAAAAGATGCTTGAAATTTCAACTAAAGCAGTCTCTGTTGGTATCAGGATACATAAAGAGTTCGCTTGACCAAAAGATATTCTTCATTTTACTCTTCATAGAGCATAGGGTGTATAAACTTTAGGATGTGTTTGAGTGAATATAGTTTTTTTCTTTTTACTTCCTTTTCTTGTTGCCTTTGAAATTTGGCTTTAAAGTAGTGCCAAATGCCTGAAACCTTTTCAAAACATGCAAAAATTGACATATAGAATTATTTAGGAATTTTTTAAAGCTTAAGATAACTCACAACAGACTTTTTGGGAAAAGAAAAATTTTCTCCTTTCTAAACTAAATAATTAGATTGGGCTATCCAATTTTATGATCCTCTGGGTTGAGGGGGCATAAAAACATCTGGATCCAAACTGTCTGCTTATCGTAACTATTGTAAGAAGAAATTAACTCTTGAAAGTAAAATATCCAATTAGAATTGCTGGAGCCATAATATTGCTTTGGCTTAATTGTTTTCACGTACTGTGATCAATTCTTTTATTTGAAGGGTTTATGATCAGTTCTGATGCAAATGACTTTGCAGGATGGGCCACTAGTTTGTCTGCTTATGAAAGCTTTGCAGATTCAAATTCCTCTTTCTTTAATGTTTTTATTGAGATGACTGATGCTGGTCACGGTAAGTTGTTTTGTTCTGTCTATTCTTGCCTCTGGGTGTTTCTCTGTTTCTTTTCAGGTCATTTCCGAAAACCCATTCTCACAAACTCAGGGCCATGCTTATTCTCTTTGGTAAAAGTCCATCATGTAAGAAAGACCAGATTATGAGGCTTGAACTTCTAATCACATATTGTACCAAAAAGCAGAGCACATGCAAGATATCGTGGGATTGCTCTTTAAATACATTGACATCATACACCAGTCCGGCATTTGCGAGTGGATACATGATGAGGTATGGATCCGAAATACCTTTTTAGGACTATCAATTGCAAATATAATAAGTTCAGGATACTACCTTCAGCCCTTGCATGTATTTACTTATTTCTACATTATACATTAGCTGAGAAGGTAATTGGCTGGTATGTGGACTTTATATTACATCAATAATGCTAGCCAAGAATCCTGATGCTCCATGTTGCAGCATTCTCGTAATTGGGAACTTGAGGCTACATGCATTCAAGCTTCTTCTATACTTTTTCTAGATACAACTTCTATGAATGTTATCAGAGCAAGTCTCTTGGGGGGCATTCACATTATCCATATTAATAGTTGAAGAAATAATAGCCTCAAACAATTGTGAGAAATCCACTTTTTGAGACATGTGTGCTTCTTAAAAATCCATCTGTCCTTTAATAGCTGTCACAAATGTGAAGATGTTTCCATCGTGATTAATGTTACTGTGGAATTTTGCAAAATATTGAGAAAAAATTTATTGGACCGTTAGAGTAATTAAATATTAAACCACGTCTTCATTTAAAAGCTTAAGCTTTTAGAACAATTGGCCGTAATCCCACACATGGTATCAGAGCAGGAGGTCCTAAAGTCACACCTTTCCATGCCTCATTTGCCTCCCCAATTAAATATATCCACGCTTAATACTAGGCAAAAAGACCAGACTAGGCGTGAAAGGAAGTGTTAGAGTAAGAACTGGCAGATGTCTCCATTAGGCTTCAATGTATGAAATTTTTGTGGGGCCACTGTTCTGAAAGCTTAAGCTCTTAGATGAATGCATGGTTTAATATATAATTACTCTAACACTCCTCACGCTTAGTTTGGTCTTTTTGCCTAGTACTAAGTGTGAAAATATTTAATTGAGGAGATAATAGGAGTTTCAAAAGATTTGATCTCATGATCTCCTGCTCTGATACCATGTGAAATTGTGCGGGGGTAGAAATCCGATATCTTCACTCAAAGAGATCACCAAGAGGGAGCCCAAGTCCGAGCCCGTCAACATATCTAGTTGCACCCACCTTCACTCAAAAACTTAAGCAAATGAGTTATGGGCTATTAACTGCTCCAGATCACGTCAATTCTCTGATGTGGTACTTTTCTAATATAATTCACACATGCATCTCAACAATTTCCTCCTCTTGTGTGAGCAGTGTTAGGTTTGCTCCTCCCTTAATTCAAGTATCCTTCTGCATCAACTTGTCTCATATTCACCAAATATCGAACAGATTGAGAGGCCTACCAATTAACCATCAGCTCTGATATCATGTGAGATTTTTGTGGGACCACTACTAAATGTTCCAAAAGCTTAAGTTATTAGATGAAGATGTGGTTTGATATTTAATTACTCTAATACAATGGAAGGGGAGTTATCGAAGTTTTGGTCCTTGTAGCTCTATCTTTGAGTGTGACCTTCGTAACATGGCAGTGCATTCTAACGTAAGCTTACAATTTAAGAAGCTGGTCGAGAATACTTTTCTTACTAGAATAGTTGCTCTTAGTTTGTTAAATGAGAAAGCAATACCTCGTTTGCGTCAAAAGAGAATAACGCATCTGTTAAAGTATCTCGTATTGCTTGTCTACAGGGTTTATATGGGCCTTGTATTCATGTAGTCTCTTTTCACTTTCCACTTAAGCTTTTGGGTTGGGCATTCTGACAACATCAAAGTCAGTTTTTTGACAAGCCTAATAAAAAGAAAGAGATAGTAACTCTCTAATCATTGTCAATGACTTGTTGAGCAGTAACCACAAACACTTACTAACACTACCCGTGTATATGTTTCCATGTCTAAAATATTTGAAATGAGTGAATGTTATTTAAAATTTATTTTGTCTGTCTTTTGCACCAAAAAGATGAAGGAATGAGTAATTTCTTGCATTTCCTAAGTGACTAGAAAATTAAACTTGACATTTCCAAATTTCAAAGTACATTAAACCTGTCAAATTGATCTTAAATGGTACTTGCATGGAATGAGTGAATGTGCTTCAAGTTTGAACTGAAATTAAAGGAATCTGGACCCACCCTGTATGAATACCTCATCTTGTGTGATCACATTAAACATGAATGTTAGATGTCATCATCTAACTTCTTCTCTGTGGTCCTCATTTTAATCTTTCGGCGAAGATTGCAGCTGTAAGCGAGACAATGTTCCATAATCAGGATAAGATCTCTCCAATGAGTTATGTGGTCTCTATAGCATCAGATATGAAGGTATCCAAACTTTCTTTGTGTAATGTGTTTACCTCTCTTCATTGATGGTGTGCATGCATTCTATGGTAAACATTTATATCTTTTCTGGTTCAAACTTCAGACCAATCCAGCTGGTCACCTTCAAATAAACTAGAATAGCATATGATGTAGGTTTTAGATATTGTCTCTTGGAAGTTTAGAAGCCAGAGGGAATTGGTTTAATGAGGTAATGAAAAGCTGTATCCAAATTTAACTTAAATTTTTGGGTTACAATGACACCCGATGGAAGTACTTGTACTTGTATATTTCGTGTCTTTAATTCAGTGTTCAAGAGCAGCATCAAAACTTTTGACTTTACTTTCCTCTTTTTATCCAGGCAGCCTTAAAATATTGGAGTTCTTTTTTTGGTTGAAAAAAAAAATGCTCCTTTCTCCAGTCCATTACTTTGGTTGACATATTGGACTTTAGCTTGCAGCGTCTACAAATTTTTTGACCCTTTCTCCACTCCTTCCATTACTTTGGTCGACTTATTTATAGCTCTCTCTTTGCCTGCTAAATTTGATTTTTGGCATATGAATCAGGAAAAGTGGCATATGATAACTATTTCAGTGAAAAACATGACTCCAAAGACCATTGAAATATGTAAATTGATATCAATTTTTGTCAGTTGTACCCGCCGAAAGATTGGCTAGTGAGGTCATCCTTGCCTTCTAAATTTAATCCCAGCATCACCTGTGCAGTACTAGAGAAGCTTTCTTCAAGAAACTTCCGGTAAGTTCGTCTCAACCTGCATTCACTGAAGCGCATATATTAGATATATCCTTTCCTCTTTTTGGCATATTGGAGAAAGAGGTTGCAGCAGTTCTCAGTGATTTTTGTTTCTGAGAATATACCGTAGCAACTAGAAAGAATTGTCAATGTGACAAATACATCAACTCTGTAGATTTGCTGATATGCTATGAAATTTTCATCATTTACTGACTTACATATTTATGAAAGTTACTGCGGTCAGGAAAAGGGTAGAATGCTTATTTTATTCACTGAACGACATAGGATTGCATTCTCAATCCTTTTTATATCTTCCTAAGCTTCCCTCTTGATGAACGCACTTCTCAAAAGAGTTAGTTTTGATTGTCATGACTATCTGAAATACTTGCATTAGCCTAATTGTATTCATATGCTTGAGCTTCGAGAACTTTCATCACATTCTTTCATGTGACCAACAGAATTTTTTGGGTGTCAAAGAACTTTGAAGGGGAAACTAACATGGTTGAGCCATGGTACGCAACTGCATATTGTGTAGATAAACTTACTGACTCAACAATCCAGGTATCGAAAGATGGGGTCCTCACAGACCTTAACTGTTTGTTAGTGTAATAGTCACCTTCCAAGGATTGCATTTCGATGTTCACTTTTGATTCTTTATGGACATCAGGAGTGGGTGCAGCATGCTCCGAGTGAACATCTCCATTTGCCAGTGGCTAATCAGTTTATTGCCACTGACTTGTCCCTCAAGAAGACTGATAAGGTGGTCTGTTTAATCCTAGGTCCATTTGGCGTGCTTTTTGAACTATTCTACTGTCTTGATGTTTGTAACATTGGATCAGGTCATGTATCCAGTTTTGTTGAGGAAAACAAGCTTTTCGACGTTATGGTACAAGCCTGATACGGTGTTCTCTGTTCCTAAGGCTACTGTACATCTTAAATTCAACTGCCCTTATGCTTGCAACTCTCCTCATGCTGAACTTCTTGCAAGAATTTTTAAGCATTTAGTATTTGATTACTTGAATGAATATGGTAAGGCTTTGATGGTTTTTAAGCATTAAGTGGTCGTACAATCATTTATGATGTTTCTTTTGATGGAAACCAGCAATGCCTAGAAAAACAATTGTAGCTAAAGATGTCTCTCAGGTCATAACATGTCTTCAAAGCACTTGCAGATGCATCAAAAACCGATGCATAATAATATTTCTCGAATCTTGTCCTTAAAGATCTCTTTAGATTTTTTTTTTTTCTATTGTATTCAGCGTATTATGCTGAGCTTGCCGGACTATATTATGGAATATGCCAGACGGATGATGGATTTGAGGTATGTATCTCTTGCTCAAGTTCAATTTGATATGCAGCTCATACTGCATAAGAGAATAAAGACAGATTAGTATTAGGGATAGATGAGCATCTTTGTGCAAAAAATAAAGACAGATGAGTATCTGGAGTGCAGGCACAATATATGCCCAATTTCCTGTATTTAAGTATCGCACCATAAGTACTTCAGATATGTTAAGAAATAAGGTGCACAGTTCTCTTTTATAATTGTGTCAATTTCTTATCTGCCGCCTCTTTTTGTCATGCGTGATTACCCGTCAAACTAGTTTAATTCTCTATCAGTAACTGCTGGTCCCTGGTTAGTTTTAACACATTCATACACTGAGGAAAGAGTGGTATCATATACTATACCTGCATCAACCTATAGATTTTTTGCTTGTGGCTTGGTTAGTCATTCATTTTTCTGTCCCATACCAGCATATAGATACTTTATCTTGCTGCAAGAGGCTCCAGTCTACTACCACCAACCTTTCTTGAATGTGTAATAAATTGACTATGTGATTTGAATGCATGGGTGACAGAATTAGCTTCTTTTACGTAGGCTGAGAGTTCTCGCCGAAGGAAAAGAATGCGCATATCTGTCTGTGTATATGTGTATTTTACGTTATACAAATTGAGCGTTACGTTATACAAATTGGGCGTTGCTTTGATGCAGAAATATATAATTTCCTTTTTCACATAATCACTACTCCAGTAATTGGGGTTCACCATATATAACATGCTCACTCTTTTTTCTTATTTTCTTAAGCTGAATGTCAGTGGCTATAATCATAAGTTGCGGGTATTACTGGATACTGTCCTGAAAGCAATGGCAGATTTTACAGTGAAGCCAGAAAGATTTTCTGTGATCAAGGTAATCATGGAGATTTATGCTGCAGAAAGAAGCTTATATTAGTTCCTGTCTGTCAATTATCCTTCACACACTTGGTTGAGGAAAGGTAGATAAGTGCAGGCCAGATGCAGTAACTACTTTTTACATCATTTGACTTTTGCTATATGCTCTACCAAGATGTGCATTGGTTCCTGTAAGGACTGCAGAATAAATTTTTTGGGGGCCTTCAGGACTGCAGAACAATAGGAAAAGCATCCTGTTATGTGGGTTTTGTATTGGTGGAAATTGTGAATACTACTGCTAATTGATCTAAAAGCTCAAGCTGTTACATGAAGATGTGGTTTATTATTTGAATATCTCAACAACCCCGCATGATAGGGTACACTTTGACCTAAGACTGAAGCGTGGAAATTGACTACAATTGGGGGGCTCAGGAAAGATTCGTCAGGATCTGTCATAATACCATGTTGAAATTGCGGTACCATGCGAGTTCAAGCTATTAGATGGAGACATTAAAACTTTAAGATTCTAACAAGTTTGATGTTTTGCAATAGTCTAAGCAATATTGATAATATTTTTGCCTTTTTCATACTCTCAAAGTGCATCTTGGCACAAAGTGCTGTAAACTTGACAATCCATGTTCTCGTGGAGATCAAATAGCATGGAGAGTACCAATTTATTATTAACACTGGTCAACTTTTCTCAAGAAGTTTCCACACATTAAGCAGAAATGCAGTCATTTTGCAGAGTAATGTTTTTATATGGTCATATTCAATATCCAATCAGGAAATCTCTTCGTACATGACTAAGTTGTGCAATCATGAAGGGTCCAAATAATTTTGCTGATTCAAGTAATGCATCTGAAGAAGGGCCACCACTAGAGCAGTAGTTTCCAGATTGGTTCTGTTGTGCTTTGATAGTAAAAACTTCATAATCTTATAGTCAAGGTCCTTGAGCTATCTACCGGCTGCACCAATTTCTATTAAGACTCATCCTTTATTGTCTTCCAGGAGAAGTTGACAAAAAGTTATCAGAATTTCAAGTTTGATGAGCCAAGGTTTCATGCCTCATATTATCGCTCTTTAATATTAAATGACCATTCATGGCCTTGGGAGGAAGATCTAGAAATACTTGAGACTCTTAAGCCCAAAGACCTTTCTGGGTTTGCACCTACAATGCTCTCGAGAGCATTCTTAGAGTGTTACATAGCAGGTTCAGTATTTTTAGAAGTTATCCCTTTCTTTTGTTATTTAACTCACATATTTGAATCTTGATTTACTTTTATTTTTTTCTCATCTCGCTAGGGAATATAGAGCGCAATGAAGCAGAGTCAATTTTTCATCATATTGAAGATGTTTTCTTTAATGGTACTTATCCTATATGCAAGCCAGCGCTCCCATCCCAGCTCATGACAAGCAGACTCGTCACACTTGACGAGGGTGCAAGTTATGTCTACTCAACTGAAGGCCTTAACCCTAATGATGAGAATTCTGCATTGATTCACTATATTCAGGTACTTTTTCTCAACTATATTAATGAAAAGAACAACTTTCTGTCCGCATAATTTTGTCATGAAATCTTTTGTCCTGTCATTTGCCTGAATACTTGTTTGAGATGACTCCAGGCTCCTTTAGATGAGCTAAATTGGCCTAGGCCACCTTTGACCTGTTATTATGTTTCTCTGGGCATGTGAGACTGTATTTTGCTTATAATTTTGGCTTAAAATCCATCTGGTGACACATCTTAAACAATGTTTTTAAAGTTGGACTGGACTAAAGTTCAGCAGAGAGATGGGGGTAGGTTCAACCATTAGAATTGCGCATTGTTACTTCCATAGGAGTAAATGTTTTCGCAAATGGAAGCCTAGAGGGAACATTTTCTAACCTTTTAGTCACCTACATCTTAATCTTCCCAGACCCAAGTCCCTAGGTTGAGAGACTGGTTGGTAAATCAACACCAGTCAAACCCCATAGATTGGAGTGAGAGAGTCCCAAAAACTGAGAAAGAGTTGGACTTGGAACTGTCCTAGTTACAAAAACCATGCTCTTTTTATCCTAGCCACATGGTGATACAAATTTTTCGTGCATGGTTTGGTAGCTTT
Organism: Psidium friedrichsthalianum; assembly: GCA_019149425.1. Lineage (NCBI taxonomy): Eukaryota > Viridiplantae > Streptophyta > Magnoliopsida > Myrtales > Myrtaceae > Psidium > Psidium friedrichsthalianum. The sequence goes on from JAGVVM010003193.1 coordinate 14,911, forward strand.
AAGCAGTAAAATCCAAAAGCCATGTCTGCTATCCGATCAATCAAGGCTTTACTACTTCAAGAAGTAGTTCGACAGAACAGATTTTTCGTGTATATTTTGATAGCTACAAACAGTAAACTTCCTATTTTCCCTTTTTGTTATCTGCACCAAATTGTAAGAAAGAAGGCAAGAAAGCATGGTTTGCCCCCTTGGGATGGTAGATTTCTGACGCACCAGTTCACTTTCAGAGATTATATGCTCATGCAGTAGCAATGACGAAAGTTCATCAGATTACAAGCATTAAAAATCACAGAGTAACTCATTTTGGTATGTCTACTGAGTCGTTTTCCCTATGTATTTGTTTACAATACCCATGGATAAATGCAGATCCATCAAGATGACATTGCTTTGAACGTACAACTTCAGCTTTTGGCTTTTATCGGAAGGCATGAAGCCTTCCACCAACTTAGAACAGTTGAGCAACTTGGTTACGTCTGTTCGCTCACACATCGGTAAAACCATTTAATATCTCCTTTCTTCTCCCCAAAAGTGTAATTTGCTAATTATTTGAAGTGCTTCTTCATGCAGATACGACCTAGGTGTGCACGGTCTGCAGTTCACTGTTCAGTCTGCTGTGAAGGTACATCACAAAGTTCTCTGTGCTTCAACTGCCTCATTACCTTATCGCTTCATTTTCTTAATCTTAACAGTGTCCAACATACATTGACACAAGAGTCCAGAGCTTTCTCAAGTCTTTTGAATGTAAACTTTCCGAGATGAGCAAGGTCGAATTCGAGGTGAGTTGCTTCTCCTATGTGCCTTGATGAAATCATGTCAGCTTTCAAATGATATTTAAACGGTTACATCGAACCCGCGGAATTTCCAAATTAACATCTCACCTGCTGTTCACAGAACCATTTAAATGCACTAATTGAATCAAAGATGGAGAAGGACAAGAATTTGTGGGAAGAATGTGAGCGTCACTGGGAAGAGATAACCGACGGAACTTTCCTATTTGATCGAGTCGAAACTGAGGTACAAGATAGTCTCATCGATCTCGATCTCGATCTCTATCTTGATCTCTCGACACTATCTTTTATCTGTTGTTGGCTTCACCTACATTCATCTTCTGCTAGATCTCTTTTTAAAGAACTATAGTTATCTGTATACGATTAGCAGTATGACCTTTCATTCCTCTCAGACAAAACTGCATAATTTTTCTTAATAAAGCTGGACATGCACAGCAACTCACAAAATTTCACTTCATCTGCATCGGACCAGGTTGCAGCATTAAGGGAACTGACAAAACAAGAATTGATATCTTTCTTCCACGAGCACATAAGAGTTGGAGCTCCCAAGAGGAAAGTGCTCAGTGTACGAGTGTATGGAAACAAGCATTCTTCAGATCTCGAAGCAGATAAAAATGAAGCAGTTGGACCAAACACAGTACGGATAGATGACATTCTCAGCTTCAGGGCATCACAACCTCTTTACGGTTCGCAGAGAAGAGGGTATGAACGGATGAAAGTTCAGAGCAGTTCTAAATAAGCTAGAATTGAGAATCTTGACAAATGTACTCTTGCAACATTTCTCCAATGTCTATACTATCGCTCTGCACTTGCCCTGTGGCATTTGTACCTTATAGCGGTTAGTGTTTGTTGTATGTACATGACTAATGTATCCCTTGGGATTCACTAGATAGTGGAATCCAAAGACCGGGTGGTTTCTCCAGCTCAATGTTCCTGACTGAGTGAGGAAAACTGCTGGTGCTGGATTGAAGGTGTTATGCATATCCGGATCTATGCCACTGAGAGTTTCATAGCAAAAACAAGCTCATAAACTATGAGAAATTTTCAGATTAATGTCCTACTTGCCTTCTCCATACAAGCATACTTGCTCTGCAGTGAAATGTTACCTCTATTCATAATGAAGCACCAGTTACTGTTCTGTCATGAAGTTATTACTATTAGCCGTTGGATCGCTATACATAAATTCTCGACTGTTGTATTGAGGGATTGGCCCTCGGCACCTTAAGATACTATGCGATTCATGAAGAGGACGACGACTACCAAGAGGCTGCATGACCTTGCAGCTTGGAAAAATGCTGGCAAAAGGCCGTGAATTGATGTGAGGTCGCCTAGAATCACTGTGTGAAATGCGATGATCGACGACGTCGCAGTGTCCTGTGTTATTCTCCCATTGTCCTCTGTGGTCAATTTGTGGATGCTGTAGGGCAAAATCTAGTTATCAAATTAGACCATAGCGCTTGTTTTTCCGCTCTTGTATTCTGGGAACATTTTAAAAGCACAGCGTCACCGCGCTTCATGACAACAATCATCGATTTGGACCTTGTCAAACCGTTAGCCGAGATTGATCAAGATCAAACATCAACGAACTGGTCGAGAAAAAACGAAACTTGGAACAGAGTTAATTCATTCAAAGACTTTTCATCACCGCTTCATGAATTGCCCGTTTACACTGAGCGGGGACCAAATTGAAACAATTGAATGGAGACACAATCCGTGTCTGATAAAAAAATATTCGACAAGAACGGAAATAGCCTAATCTTTGGCTCCACGTCTTTCCTATAAACACTCGACATCGACCAAAATTGCCGAGTCTAATCTCTTCATCACACGACCGAAGAAACAATAAGTTCCGAAGAGTCGATTCTGAGCCTGTGGTCCGGACGAGATCCGTCGCTTGCGCCGCCGCCGCTCCAGTGGAAGTCCCGGTGGTGGTGGTGGTGGTCGTCGGCGTGGTTGGCGGGAGGATGGTAGTACAAACGTGCCGTTTGTGGGCAGTGGGAGTGGAACCTTGCAGCCAACCTCACCCCTAGGTCCAGCAATTCCGCGTATTTCGACATTTTCTCTCTCTCTCAACGCTTCTTGTCCCCTTTGCTGTTCTTGATCTAGAGAGAGAGAGAGAGAGAGAGAGAGAGAGAGATGATGCTCGTGGGAGAAAAAGGGAGGGGCTTTAGGGCATATATACACCATTACAAGCCACCGCGTTGTCCGGACCTTCCTCTCTCCTTCCATTCCGAGAATTTTCGCGTTGACCATTGACTTGTTGGTCCCATACTTTGGTTTTAATCTCTTTCCCACCCCCTTCTGGCATGGGTTTTTTCTGTTTAGTCCTTTGTTTTTTTTAATGGTTCTCACCTAAGCTTTTGACATCGAAGGCAAACTTCTTTTTTCACTACCATGGCTGCAATTAGTTGCTTTTATTACTTCATGATAGCTACGCCTTCCACATCATGTAGCATTATGATACATAAGATGATGTTTTTTTTTGGGGGGTCGAAATACATAAGTTATTGAAACTGGAATAAGGATGTTCTTGTAGTTATGGAATCAATGAATATTGAAGTTAAAAAGGCTTTTTTGAATTACCCACATGTGCATTAACAACCTCTTTCGATTTTGGTAGGGCGTCGATAGCTTGTAATTTAGTGACCCTCTTTTATGCACTAATAATCACCAGCCGCTAATCAAATTGATATGTCGGTTTCATCTGTCAGCAAATTTGGGGGTCCATCCATCGTACTTCGTATGTTAGACACGATCGGCCGTTCACGGACAGAGTTGACAATACAATTTTTTTTTTTTTTTTTTGTGTGTGTTGGGTGGGGTGGGTGGGTTTTTTTTTTTTGGGGTTGGTTGGGGGGTTGGGTGGATGTCAGGATTTACGAGAATTGGAGGGGCAGGAAGTGGAAAGTTTGGCCAAAACAGAGGGCTTTCTTTGCTTTTTTGGCTTTTCAGCCACCCCCTCCCGAAAATTGGCTTCTAAGAAGGTGAAGGCGTCAAAATTTTCTGGCCTCACGCGGTCCGCAACAGCTGCTTTTCAGTCACACCCTCCCGAAAATTGGCTTCCAAGAAGGTGAAAGGCGTCAAACTTTTCTGGCCTCACGCGGTCCGCAACGGCTGCTTGACTTGTAACGGACGGCACTTTCCTGCTCGCTAGTTTCCTTGTACTTGGTCAAAACTTCGAGGTTTTGTTTGTTTCCCCTTCTTTATTTTTTTATTTTCTATTTTCATTATTTTTTATGAACGTATTCATTAACATTTTGTCGTAGGGCACAAGCATTCAAATGGCGAATGAAAAAAATACGCTTGGACTTAACGACGCGGTAATGGTCCGAGCACATTGCAATGCTTTAGGCCTGACGAAACGGGGCATATGCTTCCCTTTGAGAATATCCGGAAAGGAAGGGAGTTCGTACTATGAATCTAAACGGGGCATATGCTTCTCTAGTTTTTTATGATATGACTATCCGACTCGTAATATAAGTGAAACTCTCAACAGCTCGCGCTATATTTCTAAATTGCACTATTACAATTCCGAGTATCTTAATGAAGCTATGACAAATTCAGGTGGCAAGTGGCTGAACACTCCACAATGCGAAATTTGTATAATAACGCCAGGAGGGAGTCGCCAACATGATCGCTCCTTCCCATCTTTTTAATTATTTCAAAAAAAATGTAGCAGAAATTTCAATAAGCTTCAGAGCTCCACAACCAAGAGAAATATCTTGTTAAATCCAACCAAACCTCTCATGAACGATGAGTTCTAGCCGGCGAGGACCCGATTGCAACATCTGCCGTCTATAATGCTTTCACAAAACAATCTATCCTTTTTCCAGATTAATAATTTTGTAATGAAAATATAGGATTTTGTCACGTAGCCTATCTCTCCATTAGGGAGGATTTTCTTGGCTTATTGATTTCTTCCATATCATATCTAAATGGGAAGGTCGTATTAATATTAGAAAGATACTCTTATCTTTCTACGGATACTTATCACATATTATTTAATTAATAATATACACATATCCTTCCAAAATGAAAATAAATTAACTATGCATGAAAATGAACAAAATAAATGAACTAATAGTATATTTCCCTCAAGTAAACATATAACGAAAGAAACAGGTGCAACTGCCCCTTCACCAGTCATATACAGAAGAAAGAAAGAAAGAAGTTGGGAATTTTAGCGGAAATCAGAATATATCGACGTGTATGATAACTAAAATAATGATTTGCTCCTAATTTTATGGCAATAAAAAAAGGCAAAGATAATCACAGAATTTACACGATTAAGAAGTACTTCAAAGCGAGTCGTAAATAGGGCATTCGCTGCAATAAAAATATGTTAAATTGATGTCGGCATTTAGTCCTCTTTTCTCGATATTCATTAAAATTAAGGTAGAAAGTGAATATAAATATTCTAAGATCTTTAAAAGAAAGGGACAGAAAAGAGAATTTGTAGTCTTTATTCTCTGGATTCATTTTACTTTATTAGAGAATGGTATTTATGAATATGAAAGGAAATTAGTTTTCTTGGAGAATAATGAAATATCAAATAATATCATTAGTATCTAATAATATCTCTAACAATATTCTCTAATAGGAAAACCAATATATATCATCAGTAAATTTTTTCTTAAATTCTATCAATTTGATCTGGCCTTTTTTTTTTTTTTTAAGAAAACACAATTTGGAATGAAGCATGGACAAACTAAGTGAAGGTCGATGGGAATGGAGAGACATGGAGTCGTGATTGCATCGATCCACTTGCTTGACGCAGTCGGGTTGTTTTAAAAGACTGCGATTGTTGCCGTTTGACTACGACTACGTCTTAACTTCCTAAGAGCAGGATAATCAAACAACCGGTAGCAAAGGACAGATTAGGATTCACTCAAAAGAAACAAGATTTAGAATATCTATCCATTAAACGACGGCAAGAGGCCGCTGTCCCAAAAGTTTCCTCCCGTGCTTTGCTTCGAAAACTGGACTTCGACCGGCGGCTAACTGTGAAAGAATACTCAACCAACCTCGCACTACATTTCTTAAACGTTTCTTTTGCCGAATGAACATAGATAGAATTTATTATCAAGACGATGGAACACACCCCTTGACCAGAGGAATTCGGTGACCATGAATTCCTGTAGGAGCTTTGCGGAGGAGAGACGTAGAATGGAATCGAACTTTCAATACAAACGCTATTGAAGCAGAGTATTTTCGAGGGGAAATTAACTAGATATCATTGCGGATCTTTCCACAAGAGAGGTGTTTCTACACAAGAATGGTTCCACACCAGTGATAGTCCTCTAGAATGAAGCATGGTAATTGTGGCGAAGCAGTCTAATGAAGGTATATCAGACTCTTAATTGTACTTTATCTGGACAGGAATGGCATGCATTTGGAAACCAAAGTAGGTAATTTTCCCACCGTATTGCTTCAACACCTCGCATCGCCACAGGAAGTACGAAACAGTCTGCTATTTCGGTGGCCATTAGGATACTGACCTCTTTCTTAGTCGCACAATGAAGAGTTCTTAGTTTGACAAAACTATCCAACAAATGTGGACGTTAAATCAGCACTGCTGTTCCCACAGGTTGAGTGTCCAATATATGAATGTAACTATCATATGAACTAATACTTCTGCTACCAATTCAACTTATTCCCCAGCTCTAACATCATCCGAAAATGAGACAAGCACATAAAATGAATAGCTCTGAAGTCTGTCACCAAATTAATTTTGCCGATTATGGTCCAGTTCTATGAATATATCTTTATTGATAGGATATTTACTGGGTCTCGTATCAGAGGAAATATGCTATATGTCATCATGTTACGCAGTCTAACCTGCTATACCTTTCCGCTACTCCCTTCGCATGACCTATAGAAGTAAGATCACCACTCACCAGATAAGACTCATGTAAAGAACAATCTATGCAATTACGCAGAATCGTGCCTATTCTAGCACAGCTCCCATGCATCGTCAATAAGGCATCGGTAAATGAGAAGTACTTACCTCGTAAATATAGGGGTCATGCCTTCCTCCTGTACCCGATCTTTTGACTTCATCTAGCTTAAGCAACCTGCAGTGCAGCTACACACATACGTAAGAAAACAGGAAAAGGAAACGGCATGATCATAGACTTTTACAGTCATGATAGACCACACAATCGTAATGCAAAGCTCACATCGAACTAACTCATTACATAAACACCATATGATTTCTAATTTTGATTGATTCAATTTTGATACTGTGCGTATTACTAGTACTCATCAAGAGTTGATCATGACACCGTCATAAGCACAGTAAGGATGAACTGTACAATGTTGCTAACGTGTCACGCAACATGTTATCAAATCTCCATCACACCCACATCAGTGATTCTTGCCCATAATTAATCTCGTTAACGCTAATAGAATTTCCCAGATCATAAGGATTCCACAATAAGTTACTCGCAAAATACATGAATTATATGTTAATCACAGCTCTGATGATTAGCCTGGTGTATTAAGTCGTCCATAAACCAGCAACAATTCTCCACATAGCATGCACGAGGAGTTTGAGCAGCACTTACATTCTGAGAGCCTTGCTGGTGTCAGGGCTGTCACCAAGAACTCGACGGATCTTCACTTCAGAGGCACAACCTTCAGAGAGGTAGTTAAGGATGGCATCAGCTCGACGGCGCATGTGCATTGAGCCTGGTCGCTTCCGACTGAGCACCTCACAATGAGCCTCCTCACGCTTCTTCTTGAATTTTTGGACTCCAAAATTGTGAGCGCTTGAACCCTCGCTGGAGGTGCTAGTTATACCTGAAGCCGCCTTTGTCAATTCAAATTCAGATGAGGACTTCGACGCAGTCTTGCAGGCGTTGGACTTCCAGTCATCAGAGATCTTGATGATCTTCGAGCGAGCTCTTTGGGCCACCTGTCAGCAAGTGACTATCAATTTGAAGTTGCATTCACTGATAAGTGCAATTTGCCAGGTGATGAAATAAATCGGAATTTGAACAGACCCATGCGAATATTCAGAGAACAGGAATTGACGTTGCAGGCATTTTTGAAATGCCGCCTCATAAATAACATAACCACCGAGCAGATTGCATCAACAAATAGTCAGTGTTTATCGAGAAAGGATAACAAGCAATCTAACTACGTGATGAGTTAAAAATCGAGAACTTCTTTCAGGAAGTCGCTGAAACTGAAGATCTCATCACGCAGTGTCCAAACTGCAAATTTAAGGAGAAAATAGTCAAAGGAAAGTGACAGTGCAGAAAACGGAGCTCTGAGGATGCTAAGGAAATCTGGATGATCGAGGATGACTACTCTCGGTAACGATTTACCTCAAACTACGATTTCAAAATTTCAAGTCTATCCAGAAGAACGTACGAAAAAAGAAGAAACTGGAGTCACTTCCGCTTCCATAGCTCGCTGCTTCAGAGAGATCGAGTCATGCCGCAAAACACAAGGAACTTAATAAGACCGGCTTCCATATGTCCCACTGAGAACAAACACGATTCAGAACGACGATCATTGATGCGTCATATATGACGATCAGCGAGGATAACTGAGCTGGCGACGACAAAACAGATTCGCGAGCGCGGAGCTCGATGGGCCATTCTAATCTAAGGAAGATCATCTAGCAACCAAACGAGTAAGAAGAAGAAGAAGAAGCAACAGCGCGAGATCACCTGAAGCTTGAACTCGTGGAAGCGAGCGGCGACAGCGATGATCCGCAGCTGGCGCGCCTGAAAGTCCTCGGGCGAGACGTCGCCGGTCTTTGACGACAAGCACGACTTGGAATCTGCCGAATCCAAGCTCAGCGTTGCGCTCCCTTCTTTGATCGGGTCGACGGCGACGTCCTCGCAGGGCCTTGAAACAGAGCAAGAAGAGAGACGTTAATGGCGGACGGGAAGAGAAGAAGCGGATGCGACGGAGACGACGAATGCAGAGAAAGATAGAGAGAGTTACGGAGGAGGAGAGAGAGAGGGAGGCCGGGCGGAGAGAAGGAGAAGAGCAGAAGCAGCAGTGCGTTCGAGGGGGCATGGGAATGGCGTCAGTGACGCCATTCTCTTCTCGTTCTCTTTTTCGCTCCTTTCTGGAAATGGCGGGCAAAAGCAAAAGTTCAATTTAAAAGCTCTCTGCTCTACCGAGGCGGTGGTCACGCTCGCGAGGCATTTGGAGAATGAATTGAAACGGTTTGTTCGTGCAAGCTCAATCAATCTCTCTAACACCATTTTACTTATAAAAATAATTCAAAAAAATTTATCAAGACCGTGAATTGTAAATTTTCATATGAACTGAAAGTTTGCTAATGGTAGATAAGTCAATAATTATTACCGGATACTTTGCATAATAACTTACTTATCAAAATCAAAAGTTACTTAGCTAACAGAGAATATTAACGTTAGATTAATGGGATCGCGAAGGACACGTGAGATTTGACAAATAGGAAATCCGTAAGTGGAGCGGAACCGGTTAGAAAGTCGAAAAAATTTAAACTTATAGGTGAAGAGCGACGATGTGTACACGATAGCATATAAATCCGTTAATATATTGGTGCCTAAACCGATCCGACGGTGGAGAAATGGGCTGCTTGGGACTTGGACCCCAGCGTGGAGACTAGGGGAGTCAACAAAACTCAGCTCGGTCCAGCCTCAGACCAAGTGCGGACCACAAAGGTCCGAATAACTCTGACGGACTGTCCTGAGACGAGCCCCGAGTCCGACCCATTCATGTCGCCTCGGTCCGATTCGCTATCATAGCAAAGGCAAAACCGGTCCACGCCCTCTAGGAATGTCCCTGGGCGACCGTTCCAATTTTCGCTGGACCCAACGAACGGCGGCTCAACGCAAGGACAAAATTTGCTTCGCCAATTTCCCAAAGAGGGAAAATTAGGCTACGATCATTCTCGACGTGATTAATCTGCACGCTGTTATGCGCGATTAAATAAGTTTGGATTTTATGCAAATAAACTACTAATTTTGCATACCACGGGATTCGATTAGCTCCTATGTTCGATCGTGAACTGACACGTTTAGGCCCATATGTCGACCTACTTTTTTTCTAACATGACAAAATAAGTCGCGTTACGCAAATCTAAAGGCAACACTCAGGTTAAGAAAGAAAAAAAATGATAAAATAAAAACATATAAAAAAAATAAGAAAATCTTACATAAAGTGAAGTTATTCGTGTTGTCTTAAAACGCGTTATCGTGTATACAAACATTTTTACATGTTCATCGTTTACACAAGTCAACTTATATTGATCGACCGGTTAACATTAACATTTGGATTTTCAACTCTACCAAATATTACAATGGATTTGTAAGGTGTGCACTCTTAAATCGAGTTAAGACTTTTCAAATTTGGAGTATCTATAACACACGACATCAAAGCGACTCGATGTAATTAACTTGGTTTTATTATTAATGGAACCAAAAATCAGCTCAAACTAATTTATACCAATCAACCCAAGAAAGAAATTTTCAATTCATAATTTATTTTAATCAGAAAAAACATGCACACGTATAAAAGAGAGAGATTAATTAATATTTGGGTTTTTTAATGAAAAAAGGAAAGAATGGCCGTAGTGATGTGTCGTGCTTAGCTATTTTAAGTGGATATAACTATGTGGGAGTTTCTTTGGAATTTAGGATGTGAAGTTTATAATACCATTTGAAAATCGATAAATATTTGACTTAAATTGGAGAAAATAAAGAGTCGGTGGAAATTCAAAATGACTCCACCAAATGAAGAGACGTTCCAATAGTTATTAGTTGTGTGTGGTCCGTAGAACGCGATGGGTTTCAATTGCAAGAATTATCATTCAAGCCGTGTTATTCTTTCGAATGTCGTGACTTATATCAAGAAATAAGGTAGACATTTTTGTGACATCTCCAAAATAACTCACTCGAGATATTATTCACTTTAACCCATTCTACATTGAGCCTTGCAATTTAATCCTTGAACATATATCTGGGCACTTTCTCAAGAGATAGTGTTCTCACCAGAACACGCTTAACATCAATTGTTGTTACGTCAAAAAAACATATCTTTTAGCCATTATAAAAGCTTGTCAATAGTGACAATTGTCTAGGCCTTCTAGCCTAAGCGAACACACCATGCTTTTGTAGGATCATGCCTTTATAGGCCCACCAGTTTTCGCATCAATTATCGGAGTGGGTTCTACTTTGGTATCATTTTCCCTTGAATTTAACTCAAAGACATGTTATCAATGTAATGTCTTTCCCAAGAAGACATGAGATGTCTTTATCTATGCTAATTCTTTCGCACGATTTACAATATCAGAATGAAGCTATGAGATACCATTGATTTGGAAGAACATCGATCGAAAATGAAAGATCGACTTGTGACGAAGATGAGAATAAGAATATTTACTCGGATCTTGAAAATGAATTTGATATTACATGACGAAATCATAGTCAGCTCATATGGTCTAATGTTTCTATAACACACTCCTTTACCGAATGCGGTCTTCCATCCTATATATCTCTGTTATTTTTGTTCCCCTGACTCACTAGCTAAAGATTGATCCAAAGAAGAAGAAGAAGAAGTATTCAAATATTCAAGAGAGATCATCAAACCTAGCCTCAACTTGCTGGTCACCTCTCGCCATCACCAAGCAGAAAAGCCCAACCGCCACTGTCCAACCTTTGACGATCTCCACAAAGCATCATCAGCCTCTGAAGATAACCCGTTAAACAAATCATCCGATCCAAACAGCTCCGATTTATATATGCAACGAAAGCTCACGAATTCGTCGCATTCCCCACTTTAGCAAATAAATTCTGGAAAACGAAAGAAAGAAAACAGACGGCCACACACATGCCCTGAGCAGATCCAGACAGGGACCTCGTACCCCACTCCGAAAAACAAAAGAAACGAGGAAATTGGAAGTACCCAACGCTTTGCCCACGCCAATTAACGCTCGCAGCTCAGCGTCGCGTTGCATTCAGTCCGTGAAAAGGATTCCACGATTGCATCTTAAGCAAGAAGAGAAGAAAAGCCCGCAACCCAACCACCGGTGTCGGCAGAAAGGTGTCGGCAGAAAGAAACCGAATCGAGCTGAGCCCATCGGCAAGAGGTTCTTGGTTCTTGATTTCTAGTTCCTTCGTACGGCTTTCTAAGTTTCAGCTCGTCTTGTCGCTTCGTTTACTCCCAAGTCAAACTCAGATTGACCTCGAGCTGAACTGGGTTGGGACTGTGATTGCTTAGTCCCATTTGAGCTCCCGTAAAATGCTGGTCCAGGACCGTGCGACGCCGGATGCTCCCAAATCGCCCAAGACCCAGATCAGAGCGACGCTCCCGACCCTGCATCGGAATCATCGATTCTCCGAGCCCAAGATCCTCGATTTCTCCACATGGGTGTCTGAGAATCTTTACAAGATTTTCACCGTCGGCCTCCTCATAGTCGCGGTGGCCGCGATTTTGTTCCTCTACAATGTCGGCGACTCGGCAGCTCTCCTCTGCTTCAAGAAACACCCAGTCCGAGAGCCTCCAGGCCCTCCAATTCCCTCGCGTCGACTGGAATTCGGTCCCCCGGGTCACCGACAAGTCCTCGCCCTATGCAAATTTCCGGTCGGAGAGGTGGATCGTGGTCTCGGTCTCGAATTACCCGTCGGATTTGCTGAGAAATTTCGTGAAGCTCAAGGGGTGGCAGGTCCTGGCGATCGGTAATTCCAGGACCCCAGCCGATTGGAAGCTCAAAGGTGCGATTTTTCTGTCATTGGAGCAACAGGCCACTTTGGGTTTCCGAGTAGTCAATTACTTGCCTTATGATTCGTACGTCAGAAAGAATGTTGGGTATTTGTTCGCAATCCAGCACGGGGCAAAGAAGATCTTCGATGCGGATGATCGTGGCGAGGTGATTGATGGGGATTTGGGAAAGCATTTTGATGTTGAGTTGGTTGGTGAGGGTGCTAGGCAAGATATTATGTTGCAGTATAGTCATGAGAACCCAAACAGGACTGTTATTAATCCTTATATTCATTTCGGACAGCGGTCTGTTTGGCCTAGGGGATTACCATTGGAAAATGTGGGTGAAGTTGGTCATGAGGAGTTCTACACTCAGGTTTTTGGTGGGAAGCAATTTATACAGCAGGGTATTTCAAATGGCTTGCCTGATGTTGATTCGGTGTTTTATTTCACTCGAAAATCGGGTTTGGAGGCCTTTGACATTAGATTTGATGAGCACGCTCCAAAAGTGGCATTACCGCAAGGAATGATGGTGCCTCTCAATTCATTCAATACTATGTATCATTCTCCGGCATTTTGGGGTCTGATGCTCCCTGTCTCTGTCAGCACTATGGCTTCTGATGTACTGAGGGGATATTGGGCACAGAGGCTCTTGTGGGAAATTGGCGGTTATGTCGCTGTTTACCCACCTACGGTCCATCGAAATGACAGAATCGAGGCATACCCATTTTCTGAGGAGAAGGATCTTCACATCAATGTTGGCCGTCTAATTAAGTTTTTGGTTTCATGGAGATCAAATAAGCACAGATTGTTTGAGAATATATTGGACTTGAGCTATAAGATGGCAGAGGAGGGTTTTTGGACAGACAAGGATGTGATATTTACTGCTGCTTGGCTGCAGGACTTACTCTCTGTTGGATACCAGCAACCCAGGCTTATGTCATTAGAGTTGGATCGGCCTCGAGCAAGCATTGGCCATGGGGATCGGAAGGAGTTCATCCCTCGAAAGTTGCCGTCAGTTCATCTGGGAGTTGAGGAAACTGGGACTGTTAACTATGAGATTGGCAACTTGATTCGCTGGAGAAAGAACTTTGGGAATGTGGTGCTTATTATGTTCTGCAGCGGACCTGTGGAGCGCACGGCTCTTGAATGGAGATTGCTTTATGGCCGGATTTTTAAAACCGTGGTCATTTTATCAGAGCAAAGAAATCCTGGCCTTGCTGTTGAAGAGGGTCACCTAGACCATGTATACAAGTAAGTCGAGTTTATACATACGCATTGAACCTGGTATGTCGTTTTCCCATTTTGCCTTGCATGTATGTCATACACATGGAGTGAGTGTGCCCACTGAAGATGTTGCATCAGTTGGTGGCAATGTAGTATTCAGGTTAACTGTAAAGGGAATCATAACTCGCTTCCTGCGGGACATAAGCTTGTGATTTTTCAATGAAAGCCTGCAGAACTTGGAGCTTATTCTAACTAAAAGCCCAGATTTATAATGATCCAGTGGCAGCCTGACTAAACTGAAGCTATCCGTAGTTTAAGTGAAACTATCACCATTTAATGCCAACTGGTAATTAGTATCTGTATGTGTCAACTTATGGGGAAAGAATGCACCACACACACACACATTTTTGTACGGGCTACTCTATTTGCATGTAAGGGAGTAAATGTCACCTGGAAGGCACTTTTATACCCTGCCTTTGAGGGAACTTGAGGACTTTAGAAAGTTCTTTACGATTGGAATGATGTTGCTAATTTGAGATTTATCCCCTTGAGAGAAAAATCTTCTCTGATAGCTAATACCTACCTAATACAATAACACAAAGCTTTGCTGGTTAATGTCCTAAGTGCTTTTGAAATGTCATCTTCAAGATTTGGAAATAATTACAAAGTTCAAGGTGACTTCTACTTGGGCCTCAAAGACAGAAGGATTTGGGTATTCTTAACAGTTTTCATAGGATGGATATGTAGGCTGGAAGTTGGATTTTGAGATTGATTGAATGTCCTCGTGTGCTTTGGTACAATTATGCTATCAAAATTTCGAGTATAGTGTTGTGATTCAGTCTTCTCCTCTATGAGGTCCTCTCTTGTGCTTTGCAAGGTGTTGGTTTGGGCTGTGACATTATACTAGAATCTAGAAGAGTTTGCATATTTGGTTCCTTCTTTGTTGCTTTTGTTATTCGCGCTTCATATTTAGCTGAGGAGGCAACTAGATATTAGACAGCTCATACCATCTGATTCTATTTGCAGACAGCTGCCAACTATATTCAATAGATTTACCAGTGCAGAAGGATTTCTGTTTCTCCAGGATGACACAATTCTTAATTACTGGAATCTGCTACAAGCAGACAAAAATAAACTGTGGATCACTGATAAGGTAATGAATTTTTACACATTCTTTAACCATATTTTCGTTGAATATGATGGTCAAATCCCAAGAATCGAAAACATAATTGTACGACTCGTGTTTCAATGGAAAACCGCTCAAATACCTTCATCTTAATGATTTCTGGTTCTTCAGGATATTGGTCTGGCTTTATGTCCTCTTGGCAGATACTCTGCATCAAGCAGGCTGACTGACTCCTATAAACATGTCACTTGAGTGGTGATTTTGGATTATTTTCTGAAACTACTAGGATCAAATCTGTTCCTCTTTTTGCTGGTTAAAAAAAAAAAAGAACCTATACGTTTTTCTTCACTAGTTAATCAAATAGATAAAACAGCTTATTAAAGGAACAGTTGATAGCTGTAGACTCTCCTTTAGCAAATTCTTTGGTGCCACTGTCATTGCACTCAAACTTGCTTAATACATTCTTTATGCATCCAACACTAACATTTTTATTGTATTCTTTCACGAATTTTGCTTTCGCGCACTACGTCGGTTATTAAGCTCTTCCCTTGAATTCCCCAGGCTTCTATTCCTGCTTTCTTTTCTCTTTTTTCTTCGCCTTTTTTTTTTCTCACTCTCTTTTGTGTTTTCCTTGGGTATAATCCGAAATTCTTCATTCTGTTGTTTTTTTTATACATCCAGCTTTACAAAATGAAGTTTATCAGCCCAGAGATATCAAAAGAAAATAGGAATTTGTCTATTCTGTCCAAAAAAAGAAAAGAATGTGCATTTGCTTGAAGCAATTCACAAGTAACTGTTTTACATCTTTGAGTGGCCAGAGCCTTTGATTAAGTCTCGACAAAAATCCGATTGTTGTGAATAATGTATCAAAGCCACTTCATCGGTTTGATCAGGATTATTAGTATTTTGTTTTGAGCATCAATATTTTGCTGGCTATCAGTAAAAATTTCTCGGTAAAAAAAGACTTTACTTTTCTCGTTCAAGTTAATCAAATGAAAGCAGCCTATCAAAAGAACAGTTGATAGCTGTGGAGCCTCTCCTCTGGCAAATTCTTCGGCACGAAGTTGCCATTGTCATTGCACTCGGACATGCTTAATACATGCTTTATGCATCCCTTTCATGACTAACAAAACTTCGGCGAACCAGGTATCTAAGTCTTGGACCATGGTTTCTGCAAGTGGCAACTCCGACTGGATCTCGAAACAAGGGGAATTGGTAAAGAAGGTCGTTGGCTCGATGCCAGTGCACTTCCAGGTCAGCTACAAAGAAGCCGTCAACAGTCAACAGAGCTTCGTTATATGCAATTCTGAAGTGTTTTACATCCCTGGGCGTTTGGTGGCTGACTTTGATGATCTGGTTAGTTTGGTGGGCAATCTAGATGTACATCACAACGTCGCAATTCCCTTGTTTTTCTTGTCAATGGACTCTGCTCAGAATTTCGACCCGGTCTTTAGCACAATGATCTACAAAAGAAAACCCCCATCTAGTAATTCGACATTTTATTCTGCCCAAGCATCGGCAGTACATCCTTGGAGTATATCAAGTGAACAGGAGTTTATTAAACTCATCAGGCTAATGGCCGAAGGCGATCCTCTTTTGATGGAGTTGGTTTGAACATATAAAGCTGTCGGATTTTGCAAGGGAATGGACACATAGAGGAGCTGCACCAGAAAGAAAAGAGAATTATGTACCGAAAACGAAGATCACTTGGTTAAATTGTATCGACAAGTCCTTTTTGACCTTCATTTAACTTTTCAATTTTAACCTTGGGAAGAAGACACTATCTTCCCTTCTTTTTATTTTCTTGTATATTAGCCTTGTACCATTCATTTTGTGATTGGGAAGCTTCTCCGAGGACATGATATCTTCATTCATAATTTCCTCGTGAATATATCGAAAGGAAATTTGTTTTTGTCGGCGACCCTCTTCGTAAGTTTGATTTGCCCTAGTTTTATAGATGGAGCTGCTTAAAGTCTCCTCTTTTCCCTTATTTCCTTGTCTGACAGGAGTTCTGCTAGGGCTCACCAAGGAGCCATTTTAGGCTATCTTATTGTTGCTATAGTCGCTTTTGATCTTGATGGAATGAAATGCATTTTATCTGTAACGAGTTTGTGTTTATGACAAGTGAGGAAATTCTATCGCCATTGATCGTCTTTCACCCGACAAAATCCTAGAATTACCCTTTCTTAGTTCTTAAAGTTCTCCTCCAAGAAGGGAGCAGGAGACTTTGTCTATTTTAATGCCCTTTAGGTGGAATTTCCTGAGCCAGAAAGATGGCGTAAAAACTATTCTACAAAGAATAGCCGCAGGGTACCTGAAGTGCACTTTCAGTCCATTAATGACTTGAACTGCCTCCTCAGATCCTTATGATCAACCCGATCCTAACCGGGAAAAAAGGGTTACGACAGTTATGGCAGTGTCGAAAAATTCATCCGGCATGTCTTATTTGGTTCGAAACAGCTAAAAGTCGCCAGGTAAACATGAGTTCCTAGCAGCATGGAAGCGCTTGATAGCTGCCCATTTCAGTTTCTTCGAGGATAATGCACGCAATCCATAGGCTGGAATTGCACATATCAGCGCAGTCTACGACTTCTAGTTGGAAACCTTTAGCATCTATCCAGGTACTCATTTGCCAATTATTGCATTTCTCTTTGTGGGGATCTTATCGTGTTTTAATGAGTATACTTAACGGATTTTGTTCCCTGTCTTGTTCATTCTGAGCCACACTTGTTAAAGTTCGCCATATTCAAAATCCTAGGAATTGGTACAGGGATGACCTTTGTCAGTTACCTTCGCTAAAAGCCTGAACAGATAATCACATTGGCGGAAGCTTGTGGAGAGTTCATGTTACAAATTTTCCCGCCAGATTATATGTTATCCATTCCTGGTAGGTGCGAGCCTCAAATTAATCAGAAACTGTGAAAATTAGATATTTGCACCACAATGCACGATGGGAATTATTGAATTCTTATTATTTACCTATCTATCCCTTCGATCTTGTCCTCAACCTCGGAGTAGAGCTGCCTCAGCCTCTCGATGTTCTGCTCGGATGTCTCCCAGTAGCCACGCCCATTCGCTTCCAAGAATGTCTGCAGCAACTTTCTGAAGGAGTTAGGATTTGTGTTCATGAGCCTGTTCAGCATCGCCTCGTCCTGAATGAAAGTTGAGTTAGCCTCTTCATAGACCCAGTTGTCGACTTGGCCTGAGTGGCACTCCACCCGACTGTGTTTGTCAGCCGCTTCTCGATTTCACGCACACCCTCATACCCACTAGACATCATTCCCTCGTACCACTTGGGGTTCAACAACTTTGTTCGCGCATCCAGTCGCACGGTCTCAGCAAGTGTGCGCACCTGAATCACAGAAATAATTCGTACTTAGCAAAATGTTGTCTAGGACTTCGGGAGAGTAAAAGGCAGTGAATCATAAAAACAAGCTTCTAGAGGCATAGTCTGAAAAGGTTCAAGCAAGAAAAAAACAGAAATTTATTTAGCAAGCTTCACCTGGGCATTAGCTGTTGTAGTGTCAGCAATGTATGCGCTGGGCTTCCTCCCGTCTTTCCTCAAGTTCTGCACTAAATTCGTGGGTCTGAGTCGAAGTAATGGCTCACATCAGTGAGTGAGATTTCAGAGGAGTCAAGATTTTGGAATGTTGCATCAGCAGTGCTGAGAGCCATCTCGAAGACTTTCCTTTTTTCAGTCATTCCAGTACCCGGGGCATCGCAATCAAATGCAAACGATTTTTCTGCTCAAGTACATGTCCTGGAGCTGCTTCTCATCGTTCCATGAGGAATTCTCAACAGCAAGATTGATGTTGGAGGAATAAGAACCTGATGCATTGGAAAAGACACGTGTGGCAGCTTCTCTAACATCAATGCCTAGGGTCTTGGCTTGTTCTAATGCATGCTTCCTCACATAGTTCAGTTCTTCAGGTTCATCCAGTTCAGCCACCATCTTGATTGCTCGATCCAGTAGATTCATCTGCAAAAGATAAACTGATCTTAAAGGGTATGTTCAAGATTGCATGACAAGAACAGATCTAAATGGTTCACGATGATAAGACATCTAAATTTTATATGAATTGTAAAGGACCGGCTACTTTTTCATTGAACAGAAAATCAAAACAATCCCCTGACCTTTAGTTAAATAGTTGGTAGAAGTGTCATACCTGATTGATGAAGAGGTCTCTGAACACCCCAGAACAGTTGACGACCACATCGATCCTAGGCCTTCCCAACTCTTCAAGGCTTACTGGTTCTACACGTTGACTCGTCCAAAGGTATCAGCAATCGGCCTCACACCAATCATCCACAAAACTTGACCCAAAGATTCACCGTACGTCTTGATATTGTCTGTTCCCCACAGTACAAGAGCAACTGTTTCAGGATTTTTCCACCGTTATCAACCTTCTGCCTCTCAACCAACCTATCCACAACAACCTTTGCACTCTGCATTGCTGCTGTAGGGAATAGCTTGTGGATCCAGTGCGTGGATGTTCTTTCCAGTCGGCAGCACTTTAGGATTTCTAATAGGGTCACCACCCGGTCCTGGCTCAATGTATTTTCCCTCCAATGCTTGCTTCAAGCTCCCCAACTCATTATCAGCCACGACAAGTTTCAAACACTCCCCAAGAAAGTCGAAGAGGGTCCTAAGCTTCTCTCTTTCTGCACGGTAAAACTTAGTGCTCGACAAGTACTGGATCCAGGGTTCATTAATTCCAAACCCAAGAATGGAGCTCAACTTGTTGGTGACGTCAACAACTTGGCCCTTGTTATTAGTTGTTCGCTCTACAAAGGCAGTGACAGCACCCGAGATGCTTCAGTTATTTGTCGAAGTAGCTTACGTCCTTCAATATCCCCTTGATCCATTTCCTCGGTA